>JPFM01000164.1:0-10869 GCA_000733375.1 Paramecium sexaurelia
ATAATTCTAAAGTTTAATTATTTATGGTTTACGATTCAAGTTAATTAAAATCTTTATCTGCGATAATAAATTTATAACAGACAGTTTATTATCTATTAAAGACTTATGTTCGTCAAAACAATTATTGCCTACTACCCTCATAGCTATAAAGTTTTATGAGATTCTTTTAATCTTTCATTTTTAATACCAATAATTCTAAATATCTTATAGCAATTTAAAGTAATCCTTCAAGATAGGCAAAAATTTTTATGGCAATTAAAAAACAATTTGGATTTCTTGAATTTCTTAAAATAGAGCAAATAAAGTCTCATTAAAATAAAAGTAGTTTTGGTGACCTTTAACCATAATCTCCTCCATTAATGGTGTTAGAATATACTTTATAAATCGTTACTATAATTGAATTTTTTTATTAAAAAAATAATAGTCTAGAAATTAAATAATTGACCAACTAATTCAATAATAATTATCTACACCCTCAATTAGACCAGGTTCAAAAATTTTTCTGCCAATTCTAATTCTTAATAATTGAACTATCCGAAACTTATAAATTATATTGTTAATTATACTTCCTTACTCTCAATTTCAAGTCTTGTATATTATTATTCCATCCATTCTAAACTATTAAATTACAACTTTATTTTTGGATCATTCCTTAGAATCTTCGTCAGACATAAGATATAAAAAAAATATTAATCTTTGTTTAGTAAATCTATGATTAATTGTATTTTATGTAGAGGCAATATGAAGTTTCAATTCATTTATTATTTTCAATAAAAATACTATGAATAAATTGATCTCTAAGTTTTAGTATATTCAAATAATACATAATTCTTAAATTAATTTAAAACACTTCATTATTTTCTAATTTTAATCTTTGAGGTTTAATATCTAAAATAAAACTCATTTTATCTTAATTTATTCTCTTTCTAAAATTGATTAGAAGTTGTTTTTAAACTTTATAGTCTCTTTTCTCAATTCAATTTTCAAATACATCTTCTATTTAATCGAATAATGCCAAGTATTAATAATTCATTATGTGATTGTTTCGAATAATCAACTAATCCTCCACTCAGGTATACACGATTATTTGTCGATTCCACTTATGCAATGCTATTGATCAAGCTTTTTATCATGAAACTATTTTATATCAACATAATAAATATACATTATTCAAATCTTCTTTTAGAATCATTTATTTTTAAGTCTCCATATGTTTATAAAATTCCTATAAATATAATGATAGTTCTATTTCCTTAGTCATTTAAATTTTGAATTTTTCTTATGTATATATTTCTGATTATCGACTTTATAAATTTAATATAAACAATGTAATTTAATCGATTCATTTAATAGTTATAAATCTTCAAGTAATCATATGCAGTTATTATGACAAAAAATAATTAATGTTATCTCACGCCTTTTTATTCCCTATTGGTTAATGTACTTATATTTAAAAGTTAAATCAGACTCCTTTTGAATTTTAAGAATTTAGTGTAAGATGCTCAAAAAATCTCATTTTAAATAGTAAGATTATTAGTTAGTAGTTTCAATAAAATGAAGGTTTTTAATGGGAATAAATAAATTATTATAATAATGAATATATTGAATTATATTTTAATAATGTTTTTTTTAAGGTTTATACTAATAAATTATTTATGGTAGTCTAAAATAAAAGTATTTTAACAAACATATTGTTATTTTGTATTTTATGGCAACCTAATTTAATTATCAAAATCTTAACAATTTGTTATAGATTAGGTTGAGTATAAATGTATATGGATTTCTGTAAACTGATTATCAAAAAAAAACGGATAATTAATAAATTATGATATTTCATTTTGATCTCCCTAAAATTTATGAGTCAAGTATTTGTTTTATAATTCATTTTCTTCAAGATTAATTCTTAATTTCACCCAGCTTTATTGTTTATTATAAATTTAAATCATTATTTAGAAACTAAGACTAAAATTATTATTATTATTTTTCAAAATGAAATATCATAGATTTTTAATTTTTTTTATTTAAGCATCTGATTTCATCACATATGATATTGGATTTGCATCACAATACCATGGATTTCTTGGAAATTCTAATACCAGTTGTTTAAAAGAGCTTACATTTTCAGGAACATTTGAAAGACCACCATAGATTTCTATTGTTATCTACAAATATAACTATGATTATTACTAACCTAATGGATATGAAATTTAAATAACAGAAATAACTACATACAGTAAAGATTTTACTAATATTTTAGAGTTTAAAGTTCAAATGAGATGTTTACATTAGCATAGAGTTTGGAAAACCATTTAATTGGTATGCATATGATGATAGAAGAATCCAAGTCATAAGTGTAGTGAATTATGACATATCACAAACTAATGCAAGCTTTTCTACCTAAATCACTCATCCTCATTTTAATCCTAATTTTTCAAAAAAGAATTGTACATGTGACATCTATATTTTATACTGGACCAATGATTTTCAATTATAAGTATAAATTAATTCTAATTTAGATTGGTTAATTTATAAACTTTATAAAAACTTAACAGTTTAGAAGTACATTATACATTGAAAATGATAATAAATAATAAAAAAGTGATTTTATACCAACTAACTTAAACTTTCAATTTAGATATAATGAAATAAATTGACTCTTTCCTGTTTTTGAATGTTTCTAAAGAAGAATTAATTAATTTGGAATTTTATTAATATTCTTATGGTATATATTATAAAATCTCAAGAAAAAGGCCTGCTTTTATAGTTAGATAAAATAAAGGAATACTAATTTCTATTATAAAATTGTTATTTCTTAAACACTTTTGTTGCTAATAATTCAAAATACGCATTAATCAGTATAATGGATCTAGAATATTAAAATTAATTATATATTTAATTCTATTGAATTATAATATTTAATCATTTTAATCAGCTAATAGATTATATTAATCTAATGTTTAAGTTGAATTACTTATTTTAACTTTGTAATGACTTTATCTCATGCCCAATATATACCTAATAGTACTAGATAATTATTTGATTTACACTTACTTCAAGCAATTAAAAGATTAAATTCTTGATAATTTAATTTATTTAGTTAGTGTATATTTTAAAATCTAGATAATAAAATAAATCCGTTGAATTAATTAGAGGAAATTTATTAAAAGCAAAATTTGTTTTTCTTATAAAATAACAAAAAACACATTTTTCGCCAAAAATTTAGTTAAGTGTTTTCATAATTTGATTATAAACTAAAGAATCAGATTCGGTGAAATGGATTATAATTGTTGTAATTTATAGATTATATAATATTTAAATAATTTAGAATTTCATAATTTAAATTTTCTTAGAGCTTCAAAATATAGTGATAATTCTTGCTAAAGAAATAGGAGTTTTAATTTTTGCTAATCTTCTTCAATCATTATATTCTTAAATTTTCTCAAATATTATTCTTCTCTATTTTAATTTAAACAATTTTTATCGAAATTAGTATTAAGAAATAAACTACAAGGATCACCTGCAACAGGAAAGATAAGTGGAGATTTAGTCTTAACATAATAAAGTTCGTCAATAATTGGAATTTTTCTATTCATTACTTAAATTAATTAAACTTATTAAATACCATTTTGAAGGTATCAGAAAATAATTGAGATTCCTAATAATAACTCAGGTTTGATCAATTAGATCATAAGACTTATTAATAACTATTTTGATTATATCCCCCAGATTAATTTCCAATAAGATTACTTCTTAAGGAAAGTTACTATTTATTGTATTATAAGTATGTTCCACAAGTATTTAATTGTAAATTTTAAGATACAGATTTACATTTTTATTTTTATATAATTAGCACAACAGAATTTAATCAGATATTAATATATATAAAAATAAAATGCATCCAAAAAATCATCAATGAACTAAGAAATTCTACTTCATCTTAATATCCAAAATAGATCATTAGGCAGTATGGGAAATTTTCTTACAAATAAAAATGTAAAATCAAAAGAATAAAATTAAATGGTTAATCAATTTTGGATATATAATAAATGATGAGTTTAATTGTACTTATAATTGCAAGGTGATTAAACTTGAAGTAATTCTTATAACAATAAAACCAAAAAGAAATTTCCAATGTTGTAAAAGAAAATACATTTTGTTTTTAAACCGTTGGATTAGATTTAGTAACCCATCACTATTATAAATGAGAGTTAAAACTTTAGAATTGCAGTTAAGCAGTACTAAGTTTAGGAAAATTGAAAAATTTTAATGATATATATAATTTAGAGTAGAATAAGTTTATATAAAAGTATCGTTGTTGTTATATTTTATTTTTAAACAGATTTTAAATCAGATTTATTAAGTTCATCTAGATAACTTGTAGTCTACATAAGTTTTCACAATTAATGATCTTGGAATTAGAGTAACTTGGATAAAACACTTTAATCTAAGGGGCAAACTATTTTATGTTAAAACAATTTTCATTAGAGGAATTAGGATAAATACTGAATATAAATCAAATGGTGTTTGATGGCATTAAATTGTTTAGGTTCGTTATATAAATTATTTAAATTCATTTATTAAATAAGTATAGATTAAAATTGTTTATAAAAATTTTAACATTTTTTAAAAGCTGATAGTCTACATTACAGAAAAGTATAAATAGGGGATGAAAATCGTATTATAAATTTTGATCGAATGAAATTTACTCTCATAATTAAAGTATTATTATAATGAAAAATGTCTAAATTTTTTTTATAAATAAGATTATTTATTAATGCAATAGAACAAAGTTTGGAGAAGAATTGATTATGAGATTAGAGAAAAACCTTTGTTTTAATTTCAATTTCAAAAGATAGGAAAAAAATCGAATGATCTCTATATTGGATGTTTTAATGAATATTTGATAAAATATAAAGTAAGAATTTTAAAGATATTTAGGATCCATTCTATACGATCCCATATAAATTATTTGATTTAGAATTTACGAGTAAGTTCGAAGTGATAAGAACTCCTTCAAAATTAAAGCAAGGGAAACATCATACTAAAGTCAGAGGTGAAGAGATCTTAGAATTAGGAGAAATTGTAGCTATACGTTTGATAGTTGAAAATATAGATAAGGCATATGAAATCTAAGGAAAAACTGAATAAATGCATCAATTAAGAAATTTTTTGGGTAAGAAAATCAATTAAATCGGATTTCATAATTAATTCCGAGTTTATAAAAAAATTGGGAGAGGAAATTTTGCATCTGTTTATTTAGCTGAACGAATAGAAGATAATTTAAGAATGGCAGTGAAGGCATTTTCAAAATAAATTGTTTATAATGAAGAGAAAGGACGAGTAATATTAACTGCTTAACATTTTAGGAAGGATTAATAAATGAGATATAGATAATGAGAGAACTTGATCATCCTAATTTAATGAAATTGTATGAAGTTTATGAAACAAAGAATTCAATCTATATGGGTCTAGAGTTATTAGAGGGAGATTAATTATTTGAATATTTAAAGAAGAAGATTTCATTTACAGAAAAGTAAATGCAAAGCATAATGGTTGGTTTACTGATGGGTCTAAGACACATGCATTCAAAAGGAATTATGCATAGAGATTTAAAATTGGAGAATATCTTATTTAAATAATAAAAGTATGATTAAAAATTTAAAATAGCAATTTTGATTCTGTGATTATTGCAGATTTTGGATTGGCTACTCATGTAAATAAGAAACCATATTTATATTAAAAATGTGGAACACCTGGATTTGTTGCTCCAGAAATTATTAATTTAAAAAATGTTACTTAACTTTATGATTCGGTTTGTGATGTCTATTCATTGGGAATCGTATTTTATATTTTGTATTGATTTTCATTAAAAAATAGATTGACTGGTAGACCTGCCTTTACAGGTAAAACATATAATACTATAGTCAAATAAAATAAGGATGCAAATGTTAATTTTGATTCTCCGTAATTCTAAAATATTTCCAAAGATGTTTAAAATCTTATATATTAAATGTTATAAAAAGAACCTTAAACAAGAATTAAAAGTAGTGAAGCTTTATAACATCCTTACTTATAAAGTGCTTTATTGTTAGATGATGATGAAGCTCACATATCTACAGATGATGATCCTAATCTTATGGAAAGAATTAAAATTCTTAACAAATAGTTTTTATATTATACATAATATTATTTAGAACTGAAAAGGTTGATTTTACTAGAATAAAAAGATAAAATAGTTCTAATATTAAAGATCTAGCATTATAAGCAACATAAGAATTAAAGTAACACTAATCCTCAGATGAGGAACTTAAAATAATAATGAGAACTCCAGTTATAACAGGAAGAATTAATTCCATTGAAAGTATTTTTTAATTTTAATACAGATTCTCCAATGTTGAAATGTCTTTCACCCTTCGTATAACTTCGTATAATGTATGCGAAATATATTTCTATTTTACAAAACTAAATAAATCAAAATTAGAAATCAAAATAAATAAGTCTTATAATTTTATGTAAGAAATTATAGATACAACTAAAATTTTAAGTAAGGTAGGAGCATCTTTAAAATTAAATGAAATGAAAAAGATATTAACTAAAAGTTAAATTGTAGTTAAGAAAAGAAGAATTTATTTTTTAAATGTAATGATGATAATTCTATCTATTCAAAGAGAAGAATACTATGAAATGTATTCCAATAATTAATCATTTACATTTGGAAAATAGTAATATTTACTTGTGAAATTAGTTTTTAAGTAATTTGCATAGTAAAAACATAACAATGCTTCTTCAAATATATTTAAACTATCAATTTACTTTTATTATAGCAAAATCTTCAGGATTTTTTTAAATTGCATAATCATAATATTATAATGCTTCTTCAAATCTATTTAAATTTTATAATGTATTTATACAATTTATTTATAATTCTATTTTACCTTTATTTTAATATAAATAACTAGAAATACTCTTTCGAAGATTTCCCCTTTTTTATAAATTCATCTCCTAAAAAGCATTTTCTTTTTAGTACATTTCATACTTATTTTTGTTATCGGTTTTTCATAATATTTGAAAAACTTTTTTATTTGTAAACTTTTTTTTAAATATGATATTTTTTACTAAAGTTAAAATAGATATACTTAAAAATTTCTCCAAATTGAAAAAAAATGGAATATATGTCAAAACTATACCAAACAAAAATATTTATTTCTAGCAGTTTTCAATTTTTCGAAGGGATGCCTAACATAACCTACTTCCCAAGTCATAATGTAACAGTGGATGCTGGTAGAAAACTAATCATATGAATTCTATATTTTATTTTAAGAAGAATCATTTTAATAGTTGACTTGAATAATGAGGTAATTATAATTGTAATCTTTAGAACGCCAGCATTTTGGATTAAGAGTTTAATGGAAAAAAGTAGTTTTATCAATATAGATTATAACCTAATCTCATTTTCAGTTGTTAGTAACTCGATGCTATTTTCTTCAATTTTATTATTAAAGGATTCGCTAAAATATCTAAAGCAGCATTTCGGTACCTACTTATAAGCACATCAAAAAAAATTAGTCTAAATTGTTCACTTCCTTTCAAAATATTTTAAGAGGAATAAAAGTAGTTCTAATTATTTGTTTCTTAATTTTCCTCATTCTTTTTGATAGAAAGGATTCTAATAAGCATTCATAATAAATAGTTGCATATTTATTTATGGAGTAATTTGTTCAATTAGCTTTTGTCGATCGTAAACATATTGTGTCCCATTTAATTATTACCTAACAATCTGATCTTCCACTACACTCTTAAATATAACTTAACAAACATATTTTCTTCTATATTTAAATTAATCACGTTGTTCTCTAAAGGTTGAAATTCAAAAGAATTAAAAGAGAAACTCTATTCCTTTACCAATTTTATTATATTAGAATTGGTTGTAAGGAAATTTAATTCTAAAAAATATTTTTCTAGATCAAAATATATATTGTCATAAAATGTAACTAATGCAATTGATAATTGATGATTTCATAGAATAGATATATAATTGAAATTATAAATTTTGAATTTGAAAATAGATTTGTTAATATTCTTTAAAAAAACTGATGGATCAGAGTAATGTAAAAAATAAGTACTTCAATCCACTTACATATTCATATCTTACGTCAAAAATTGTACAATATTCATGTCCAAATAATTACAATCAAGAAAGTGAATAGTACATCTGGTTTACTCGAATCTATTTAAACACACTTGATTCCCAAAGGATTATTTACTGACATTCAACTCAATTTAAGATAACTGTTTTTGTTTAAGAAATCTGAAATCAAGGTTGGATATTTGATAAAAAAGGCTGTTTGAGATGGTAGGATAAGAATAGGAGTTAAGATTTACTTCAGAGAAACTGCAAGATTGGGAATGGTCAATTAATAATCTCCAATTTTTTGCCAGCTCACTACTATTTTTCTGATCCTTCCACCGCCACATTCACTTGGTTTTCATAATAACCAAGACATTTAATAATTATCAATTGGTGGATTTGTAGAAATTGGAGAGCTTAAATAATTTGCTGTTTCGAACAAAGAAATTCGAATTGTTAAATCCTCTCTTTATCGAGAATCTAATGAAAATCAAGGATTAATATAGATAATAAAAATGTACTCATCACTGATAATTTCTAATGATTCTAATAATGTTATGACATTCTTGAGCTAAATAATAAAAACTAGGTCATCTGCATATTGATCGACTTTGAACTTAATTTCTAATTCTTATTCTAGCATTTCAGATAAATAACTATTAAATAGAAATTATAAATCCGATCAATCTATTTGAAATTTTTCGGTAATTTACTAATCAATATTTTAAAAACTTTATTCTAAAAAATTAAATGACTTGCTAAAATTATAGCCTGCCTATACTAGTCTTGCTTTGGATGAGTTTTAATTAATTTCTAAAGTTCCTTCGCAACATAATCTTAATAACAACTAACATTTCTTACATTTTTTTCTTATTTTTTTCAGAGGTTCCATCAAAATCCACATCCTTATCACTCTCCATTAATATCTTAAAATCTTTAATTTAACTAATATTTAAATCTAGTTTATTGGGTAATTATAGATTACAAAGGGTAATATTTGACTCATTAATATCTATTTGTCTAAAAGATTCTCTCGATAAAAATCTTCCACCAATTATTTCCAATTATTCTTAAGGCAAATTTCACTAATCCTTCTTCTTTATTATTTTTGTTAAGATAAGAAAGATTTATGTGCATTAAATGTCAATTTTTATTATTGTTTTAATATTATTAGTAAATTTTCTGAACATATTATTGAATTGTTTCTGATAATAGGGATATCAATTTTATAATTGAGATTAAATAATGTTAAAATTTTATATAACATAAGTTAAAATTTTACACATCAAAATGAAATAGTTTTTGATTTATTCTAATGATATATAATAAAATTAAAATTTGATACATACCACAATTAGAAAATGTTAAAAATTGATATAACTATATAAAATTTAAAGTTGATAATAGAATAATTATTAAATAACGATAAATATTTTAATTGATTATGTTAACTTATTTTATCTTAAGATGCATTATGTTAATTTATCCTCATTTTAGATTGATTATGATAGTTTAATTTAATCTAAATTATAATATTATTAATTACTAATTATTTAACTGTCAAAATATTTCATTGACTGAAATCATAAACAACCAACAAATGCCCAAAACTTAATCAATACCTTTTCCTAATGCAATGTTGCATGTTAGGATATTCAAAACCAATTGATAAAAGGCATATTGATGAATACTACTCATAAATTAGTCCAAGTGATATAATTACTTAGCTTACAATTTGAAAATTTGTTTACGCAAATGGTTGTATCATAAGACAAAGTAGAATCAAAGGAAAAGAGAAATTACATTGGCAAAAATTTACAAAGTGAGTCAAATATGAACAAAATTTTATAAAGAGATGCTAAGGTTATGAAATTATTTGATTTTCATTGTATTTGACTATAGATATAAAATAATAAGCTTCTCTTAACAAAGCAATATAAGATAAAAAAAAATAAGTTGAATATATATTAAACAAATATTTCGTCTTAACTTGTAATTTAAAACATTCACATCTAGAGATTTAAGTAAAACAATTTTAGACTAAAATAATATTAAATTTATTTTCTATAAAATGTATTATAAATAGTTTTCCATATAAATATATATTATAAATTAATCTCTGCATATTATGCAGTTATTAGTTAATTCGTATTAAGGAATAAGTTTTAGAACTGAATCATTTATTAACTGTCTCTTAAAATTACAGCCTCCTTAATACCAAAAACAAACTGGATAACTTCAAAAATGCCTAATTAAGAAAAATCAAATATGGAAAATATTTATCAACTCTTAAATATATTATTCAGTGTAATTCTTTTTCACTATTAATGGAATGAAAATATGTATTTATAAACAATTCAGAAGCTCCATATGTAGAAATTTTTTGTTCTTATTCAATATCCAGTTGGGTTGTAAGTAAACGTCATTCATTTTTTCATTTAATCTTATATTGTGGATTTTCTTTATGGATTCCTCTTAATTTTGAATGATGTCCAAATTCAGAATACATATCTAATAAGGCACCTATAATCATAATGCCAATAAATTTATCCGAGCTAGGTATTACCAGCTGAAAATGATTTGATACAGTAGAAAATCCCAATTTCATTATTGTATCGAGAAAATGTTTTTTAGTTTATTTTAAAAGCAGAAAACTTAAAATTTTTCACATTATAATTCTAAAGTTTAATTATTTATGGTTTACGATTCAAGTTAATTAAAATCTTTATCTGCGATAATAA
>JPFM01000164.1:14848-72274 GCA_000733375.1 Paramecium sexaurelia
GAACTTAAAATAATAATGAGAACTCCAGTTATAACAGGAAGAATTAATTCCATTGAAAGTATTTTTTAATTTTAATACAGATTCTCCAATGTTGAAATGTCTTTCACCCTTTTAAAGTACAGGATATGATGAAATAGCTTAAGATTAAATTATTTTGTAACGATACTCTGGAAAAACACTAAATATATGACTTTATTATTTTATTTAAATTAAACCATCGTTTTTACCAATTTTTCGAAATATTTTTAAAATTGATAAAAATTTAAAATACATATTTAAATACAATATAAATTATTAATTACAATATTCCGCTATAAAATGGATTTTATATAATCAATTAGGTTTTAAAATTTGATTCTTAATTTTAGTAATACAAGGATTTCTTTACAAATCATTTTATGCTCAATAATTTGTTTACTTTAATTAATTTTCATTAAATGTTATAAATTTATCTAAATCTAATTTAATCTCTAAATAGTTTTCATATTCTGTTTTCTTATAAATTTTATTCACTAAATATATAGCAATCATAATCCTCTTATATCAATATACTAATATTAGTATATAAATTTCATATAAATTAAAATACTTCTTAAGTGAATAATATACAAAAATTACTTTGGATACTATAAATTTACAATTATCTAAAGTTTTAAGGTTGGAAAATTCAATATTAATAAATTTTTGATATTCTATTAGAGTTGACTTAAAATTTAATTTTTTAAAAAGATTACTTTTTTAGAATAAATTTGAAATACTTTAGCTGTTTTACAATGAATAGTAAAAATAGAGAATAAAAAATCCATTAAGTACTTGAAATATCAGGCCTTTGTTATAATAAAGTTTGTGAAAAATTTTTATAAAGTTAATTGATAAAATTTTATTATATATATTAGAATACTTATTTTAGATCTCTCATAATTATATTAATAATAATGAGATCAAATATAGCTTTGAGATTAAGAAAATAAATTGAGAGAGAAAAATATGATTCCACTCAGAAATTATCATTGCACGCATTTAGTATACATCAATAACCAAGTCCGAAGAGAACAAATCACCAGACTCCAATAAGAGGAAAATATTAAATACTGTAAAAAAGGAAATCATTTAATGAGTAAAAATTAAATGACAAGACACAGCTCTTAAAGAAAATCGAATACTTTAACTCAGTGAATATAACATTAGAAAGTTAATAAATAAAAGACTAGGATAAAAGTATGCAATACAAGAGAGATAACCGTTAAAAATCAGAGGACAAGATACTTGTATATGATATTTTTCGAGAGGTTGGGTACTCTTACAAATTATATGTCTGAGGAATAATCAAAGCCTGGCGATTAGTAAGAAAGACAGAGCAAAAAATATTCTCTTCCAATTTTGAAAAAAAGATCTTCTCCATCACCTTAATTTTAGGAATCTCAAACAATACCACCTATGCCAATTATTGCAGAGTTAAATTATACAAAAGTAGCACCAAGTAATTTGTTTTAGAATTATTAGATGAAATAAATAAAGTTTAAAATAAAGAAATCAAAGAACTTCCAGAATCTACAGAAAGAATACTTGATTTATTATTACTTAATACATGTGATCTCAAAAAAGTATTTCAACAATAGAAATAAAAGAATAAAAGAAAAATAATTGTTTAAGGAAGAATACCTCAAGATTTTTTCAACATTTTGAAATAATTTTGATTATATATAAAATATATTTAAGTGCTTTAAATTTCAACCTTAATATATACCCCAAATTTCCATTCTATCGATTACAAAATTCTCTTTGCTTGACAAAATTTCATTTCCAAATGTTTCACAATAATGTGAATATCCATGATAAATTTCAGAATCTATATACAATCCATATTTATCGCCGCATCCAATAGCTAATCCATTTTCATCACAAAGAGTGATGAAATTATTTTAATTTATCCAATTATACACGGTTAAAGATTATGTATTTTTAAAAGTAAACAAGAATGTTTCTCCAGTACCATAGAAATGATCTTAGCTTTTCTAAATACCATCTGATAAATAAGCACCAAATAAATATTTATGTACATCTCTTATAAATAAAACAACTGGTTAACTAAATTATGTATTCCTCATCAATGTTTTTATAGACGATCCATTTAAAGTTGTCGAATACAATAAAGTCCATCTTTAAGACTTAAAAATTGTTGGTATATAACAAGCAACCATCATAAAAATACTTTAATTTATAATTTCAGACTCTTATTCTAAATAAGAAATGAATGCATTTGAACCCATCAATTCTTATAATTTATATATATATATATTTACTTTCAAATGCTAATTAAATGTTTTATTCTAATTTTAAATCATTATTATAGTAAAAAGGGAGTATAGTTTTTAATTATGGTTTTGTTGGAGTTTCTATTATTTTATTTGGAGTTGGAGGAAGGTATGATACTAATACAGAATTTATTGAATCCATTAATTCATTTAATTATTCAATATCTATTAATTAAATTAAAGCAATTTTAGAACGCTTTGTTTAAATATGGATCTCTACAAAATGTATCTTAAAAATTTCCTTGCTACCCATTTGAATACAGGATGGAAAGTCTCTTTTATTTACTTTTACAACATTTTATAATAGTATTTAAAATTGTAATTATTGCACATTCTTGAGTTTTGCTTCTTACATTATTTTCTCATTTCCTAGATTATTGTAATCTGGGTCAAAAAATAATACATCTTCATGGACTGTGAGTTTTCCTTTTATGTAACCTAAAGATGTAACATAATTTATATCAAAAAATTTATTGTAAGTCTTTTAAAACTAATCCAGGAGGTTTTCTTGTTTTTATTCTGAGTTGTTTATTTAGTCATAAGTTGGTATTGATTATTTTCTTGGTATTTTTATGGTGATACCCTCATATAAAGAATTATCTGAAATTTAATTTATTTACATCAATTAATCTGCGCTTCTATTACAAACTTAAATACCTAACATTAAATTTAAGTTCCAGGCCAAAATATGAATCATCTTATTCTACTTTATACAAAAAATATTTCGAGTCATCCTCAATCTTGAAATCATCCAAATACTAAGATTCTAAATCGCTTAATTTCAATTCTTCTTCTTCTTTATGAATATAATTTTCATAGGTTAATCTGCAACTTCCCAAATATTCAAAATTAAGTTCATACTCGTACTTTTATTCAGATTCTTATTAATCCATTTTGATAATATAATATGTTAATATTTTAAGTTTATATATTATTCTGTAGAATTATATAAATAATAAGCAGAGTTTCTTATTAATTAAAAAAATGAATCTATTTAAATTCCTTTTATATCGAAATAAAGTAAAAGAAATTATTTATTATTTTAAAAACATTCATGATTCCATACTAATAATCATTATTAAACGATTCATTCCATTTTGTCAACCTTCATTAGTTTTTTACTCTATAAGAACAATTTCTAAAGATCATAAATTTTAACACTGGAGATTCACTTTCAAATTCGAATTCTATTTAATAACATATTAAAACTGAGAGAAGCATAAAAATCTAAGATTCCTAATCTAGTAGTCCTACCCAAATTTATTAAACTAAGAAAAAATGTCATAATAGAAATATTATCTAATCAAAGGTGTAAAAGGAATAAAGTTGTTAAAATAATAATTGTTAGAATAAAACAAAAAATTTAAATGAAACATAGTTAAAGGAAAAGACCTTTTTACTTTGTAAAAAATGTTTTAATAATTTCAACTCCAACAATTATTGTGAATATTGTATTTAGGTAAAATAATTTTACAATATTTAAGATATATGACCCTACTTCAGAACATGAAATTGATGATAAGTAATGGATTATGTGTGAATAATGCAAAAGATGGGTAAATTAAAGTTTTTATTTGTTATAGAATCACGTTGAATGTGTATAATCTTATGGGAAGAAGAGTCTGAATAAAATCACCCAATAAACAAAATATCATTGTTCTTCATGTGATAAAAAGATAAAATTAAAAGTCAAGTAATCAATAAAAAAAGGCACTTCATAATATCAAGAACTTATCCATAGTAGAATAAAATAACCTATTACAATATTAAAATTATCAAATAGGGAAATATCAGAAGATATCTCTCATCTTAGGACTCTTATGTTTGATGAAAAATAAAAAAAAGTGAAAATAGAATAGAATTAATGATTTTCAAAATGTACTTCTTAATTTTTATTTAATTAATTTTAATACTATATATCCTAATTCTATTAGCTAAGTCCTCTAAATCAAAAATTAATATATAATATATACAATTCATGCTTAATAAAACAAATATAATTGATTTTTTTTTCAGAAAAAAACACTCTCTTTTCGTAAAATTATAAGCAATTCATTTTAGAATTATATGGATTCATTTATATATAGATTATTTAATTAATTATTTATCAAAAAATTGTTGCTAAAGGATTTGAAGTATTTTATATTTAAAAAATTTAAATTATTTTAAACATTATTATTTTAATATAATATATTGAATTGTCAAAAATGTTTCATTCAATTAATTGATTCTACTCGTATCTTAATTTCCTTCAAGTTCAAGCTTTTATTATTAAATTCTAAATATACAAAATAAATTTGCTTTGTAATTTTTTTAATTATAGAAATAGAATTATTTATTAGAATTTGATTCTAAAATTAATAATAGTTGTTAAACAACATGTTTATAATCACTCTCTTCTATTTTATTGTTATCTAAGTTTCATTATCATCATTTTGTAAGAAACTCCTACTTTCAATCTTAATTATAAATTTCATATTATTTAAATTTGCAATTCATAATTATTTTTTATATATTACTTTTGATTCTTGTTGTTTTTGTTTATTTAATAATTGTTACAATCAATGCAAATTAACGATTAATCTTTTATATAAATTATTACTATTAGAATTATTGTTTCTTTCAATGAAATGTAATTTAATAGTTTTATAATTATTATTATTTGATGTTTATTTTAATGTTTATATTTTGAACACTTGAACATTAATTTAATTTATATTAAAATTATGATAAGAAAATATTCATTGAGAATAAGTTCAATGTATTTTATAGATAGACGGTTGATAATTTTGTTTGAGTTAAGGGAGAGAATGATAAATTTCTTAAATTTAGATAAAATACAAAAATAATTTATTAAAAAATTTATAAACTTATTATTCGAATAGAATGATGTATCAAGAATGATAGATTAATTAGTCAGATGCCAGAATCATAAATGGGTTCATTGAGAATGAGGCCTTCCCAATTAAGAATAGAGATGACGGATGATCAATAACTTTCAACAAGGAGGAGAAACTTTATGTCTCCAACCGCATTACCTTTATTTAGAGAATTGTAAAATAATATTTCTACATTATAGATAATAATAAACTACGAGATAAAATGCTTAATAATAAATGGGTCCATTAATAATGAAAGTAAAAAAAATCATATTATAATAAGCCAATTTCAAGCTAATCATAAATTATCAAATCTTTACTTTTTAATTTATTTTTGTAAGGTTTTTTTATCAACTATTATGGATATATATATTGGTAATACAGTTTTCGATATGTTTTGCTTTAATTATGGATTTAGGATTTACTAACAATGTTTATATTGATTTATTTTAATTATCGTAAAGGAGAAGAATGTATTTGGTAGCTTATTGAGGCGATGTTCCTCTTTTTCTTAAAAGTAAGAAATTCATTTTTAAAACAGGTTTTTATAGTATTTTATTATGAAATACAAAAATTCAAAATTTATTTTATTACAATCATGATGATTTCACTTTCAATACTAATATTATTTATGCGAGTTGTTCAAAAATTGAAATTTCAATTATAGAATAATCAACAAATTGTAAGTATGAAAATTAATCCAAAAGATTGTTTAATTTATAAAAACTTTATTATGCGTGTAAATGACCTTAATAACTTTAAAATGGGAAGATAAAATCGAATGGGTTTGGTCATAAATCTTTATAATATTGTGGGTATTTTTGGTGGTCTTTGCATTGTTATTGTTTATATCATTCATAGGATGTATTGAAACTTTTATCAATCTTTTAAAGAAATAAACAAATCAAAATTATTGTATTCCTTATTTCTTATTATAGTAATAGGAAATATATGGATTTTTTTGAATATAATAGGATATACATTGTTGCCATTTAATTTCTTATATAGATTGACTTGCTTATATGATAATAAAGAATCACCTAATAAAGATGAAACTATTCAACTAATTGTTCTAAGTGCAATCTATATGCTATTTCTATGTGTATATACCACTTTTTTTTAAAATAATATAAGGTAACTCTGACTTATTTGTAATTAGAATTTTTCTAAAAGAATTGTAAGGATATGAATAATATCCAACTGGAGTTTCCAATTAGCCAATTTAAATTTAGTAAGAATAAGAATAAAGAATTGATAATGGACCTGATTCTAATGAGACATTATCAAAAAAAAGAAGAGCCAAACCTTTCAGATTTATTAAATTAAATGCACCTTTATATTTAATAAAAATGTCATGTACCTACTTTGCTATTTTTGATAAATTACACAATAATTAAAATAATGTAAAACAGACTGAGCAGATGTCTTAGAGAGCATTAGGATAATAATCATCAAATAGAATGGAATTTTAAAAGGAAATTAAAGCTAATAGTAATTCAATAGATGAAAAGAACAATAATTTAGGAATAGAAGAAAAATAAATAGAAAATATAGAAGAATAAGCTTAAGAAATAGTATAATAAAAAAAGGTTAAAGATGAACTTCAAAAATCATGCAAATCTCATAATTCCATAAATGAAGATCAATAGTCTACATAAGATAAATGTTTGATATGTTATGAAAATTAACATAACATACTATTTATCCCATGTAGACACGGAGGAATTTGCGAGAAATGTGCAGAAGATATTGTTCTCAAATCTAATTAATGCTATTTATGTAGAAAAGTAATTATTCTTTTCATTTAGAATATAAAACAAATTTTAAAAATTAACTCAGAAGGAGGACAGCTAGTAGCTAATGAGATTAGTAATATCAGATTAAAAAGATAGATATAAGTTTGAAATTGTGAATAAATATATGCTAAATTAAATCTCTTTAATTAATATTTTACTTTTATTGATTATTCCTACTCTATCTTCAATTCCAATTTAATTTTACTTTTCCTCTTTATATAATTCAATTTAAATTTTAAATTAAATAATCAGACATCTTTAGATAAATTCATTCGTTTAGCATATTAAGTATTCAAATCATAATAAGTTATAATAGGTCGAATAATTAATTATAAATTAGATTAGTTAAGTACATTGTTGACATAATGTGTATTTTTTTATAATTTATTTATAAAAATCTTGAATTCTAAATTAATCATATTCTTTAAATAAATATGAATTTATTGAGTCAATTCTCGTCATTATTTGACCAACTAAACCTTACTAAGTACAATCAAGACATATTTTATCTAATAGATAAATTATTCATCTTTGGAAACAAAAAATTAATAGTCTTTATAAATTCAAAGCATAAATTAATAACAGCTCTCATGTTAGATAATCACTCAAGCATCACTTCTATCAATTAATATCTTTATTACAAATAAACAAGGAATTGTTTTTCTTTTTCCTTTTAGATTCTTCTTATAAATAGATAAAATTACATTCTTTTAAGTTTTTTTAATAGTCCCTGATTTAAATGAATTACTAATCAGTATATACTTATTATTAACCCCATACTATTCATTTAATTTTATATTCTTAAGCTTTAAAACTAAAAATAAAAAGGGCTTTTTAAAAATAATATCAAAAATAAATAGGTTTGTTTAATATTACTTCTTAATTTATTATAAATCGCTATTTCTTTTACATTGCAACTCCTATATATATAAACAACTAATCTCTATTGTTGTCTCTTCTTTCATATTAACTCAGAAAATCAAAAAATAATTTTGTAACATTTTTGAGGTTATTTTTGAATTCTTAATTAAAAAAAAGAAAACCCAAATTAATTCATTTTTTAGTAATTTCTAGTGCATACTTAATTTTTATTCATCCATAATTTTTCATTCAGATTATTGTAAATTCTTAGATATAACCTCGTATTCTAAGAAACGTAATGAATATCCTACATATAGTAATAATGATTCATTAAAAATAGGCCTTTAAAAAAGAATTTAAAGAATACCTTTTTCTTAACAAATTCTTTATATACTATCTCTATATTGATAAATAAAATATTATTTTTTTTCAAAAATTTTATCAAATAAAATTATCAACTTTACCCATAATATTTAAGATAAATTGAAATATTATTTGAATCTTCAAAGAATATGATAAATATATAGTTTTTTGTTTGTCTTAGTTTTATCAACTCTCAATTTATTGTTTAATTTTACATGAGATGTATATACAGAAAAGTAAGTTTATTTAAGTTAATTTGATAATTTATATATTGAAAATGAAAATGATTGATTTGACAAGCAAAAATACAAATTTAATAATCATTTAGCTTGAAAATTAAAAATTATATATATATGAATATATTTATATATTTATATTTATAAAAAGGTTTTATGTATAATTTCAATGAAATTAAATGTTTTATCACTTTTATGACATTAAAATTATTTACTATTTCCATAACTTAATGATATTATCTAGCTTTAATTCTAATGAATATTTTTTATCCTAATCAAAATTGAATGAATCACAACAATAACTTTATGAGTGTAAACTCTTTATTTATTCAGACTCCTCTTAATTATAATGTTATTCTTCTTTTATGTTTAAGACATTGTTTTAATGATTGACATTCTCAAATTTAATTTTTTACTAAACTTCTTCATTCATAATGTCCTTATTTATTTACTATTAATGATGACCTTCCTATAATTTTAGAGTGTTAATGTTTTTTTTCATACTTTATTAAGTTCTAAAATAACTTAAGGAAGCATCCTTTTAGTTTTTTCCAAATTTCATTTTCTTTTTCATCCAGAAAATCAAATTATTTGAGATGGATTCAATGTCTTGATGAGTGAATTATTCATAGCACTCTTTTGTATGACGAAATTAATCTTGTTTTTTAAAGTTAACAGAGTTGTTGTTTGTAATCGAGGATTCAATTATTAATACATTAGATGTTGTTTATTATTAATAGAGATTCACATCACCCGTTTAGATGTCAATGATTAAAAGAATTTTATTTCTCTTAAAATATTGTTTCTTATTTCTCTTATCTTTTTTCATGCACCTTCCTTATTATTGATACGTCTACACAATACCATTGGCTGTTGAATATTTCAATCCATATTTTAACGCTGTCTAATTAATGAAATTCAAAGTATACTTGTTTAATTGAATTTTCCTGGAAAACTATGTCTTAAATCACCTTTTCTCGAATATCGTTTCCTATTTTTTAGTAAGGTTGTCGGAGAGTATTATGAGTGAATTGTTTCTAATCCTGTTGAATCTAGATTTAAGCCATATAATTAATAAATATTAACAGAATAGAGAAAGCTTTTTATTCTTATTTATATTCCAAATCTTATAATTTTAAATACTTAATTAGATTAAGAGTGTTAATTGCAATAAATTTAAAACAAATTATTTAATTTGTATTAAATACATGTTATATATTGTAAATAGCTTAAAAACTAATATTTAAATTAATTACATAATTCATAAGAGGTCATAACATTCGACCTTCCTGTTTTCTCACATACAAGTATATTATTTTAACATATGTTGATCCGAATTCGATAATAAGATCTTATAAAAATCATTCATTAGATTATATTTTGTTGCTTAATCCTTCATATATGTTATCCTGACAAATGTATTTAAATTTATGAGCATTTAGAATTATATATTCAGGAGTTTTATCAGAATTATATTTATATAATTTGGCTTCAAAATTAAATAAATCTAACTTTAAAGCTCAATTAATGTGGATTTCCAATTAGCCATTCCATTTTATTATTACAATGTACCATTCAGATACCATTGATGACATTTCTATTCTGCTATTAAATACATTTAAAAACTTTTAATTAATATAATGTAATCGAAACCTACGTAAAAATAAATATTTTAATTTTCATATTTTACCGCAAACAATTCATATGTGTAATTATCTGCCAAAATAAAAAAAAACGTAAAAAACTTAAAAAAGATTATAAATACATATTTCAAAATTAATATTAAGGATATCTCATCGACTGCAGCTACTTTATTATACTAAAATTCAAAGTAAATTGATGACAGATAAAAAATAATTTTATAATCAGTAAAAAAATACATTTAGCCTTAAAACATTATTTAAATTTAAAAAAAGAGTAGATCTTTATAGTACTCAATTTCATAACTTAATCAAAAGAAATTTCATAATATAAATAAAGAATTCGAATTATATCGTAAGGAAATTTATCGAATTATCCTCTAAATCAGGTTGATTTAGAATAATCATTAACAATAATTATAAAATATTCATGAATTTTTCATAAGGAAATGCTATTTGAGGATTTATGCCTTCAACAATTCAGGATCGCAACAATCTTTATAATTAATTTTATTCCAAGGAATTTTCCCTAACTATTGAAAAGTTACTTCAGAAATTTAAAGTAAATTGCTATTTTTCAATTCCTCTTAAAGAGAAGGTAAATCGCAATAACATTATTTTTAACTATTTCTTACTAAAGCAATATTTCCATCAGAGACATCTATAACGATACTTACATTAGAGACCATTAGTTTTTATTTACTTTGTGGTTGTTGTTGATCATCTAAATTATTTCCTCTATTTTTAAAATTCTTTACAATGTACTTAGCTGTTGAATATTTTATTTATAGCTTCTATGCAGCCTTAAATTAAAAATATTAATACTTATCTTGTAGATAAACTTTCTTTAAGTACTAAGTTGATCAAAGAATGTTTTTGTTGAATGTCAATACGCTTATGGTTTCTATATTTTTAAATTGATTTGTTCATCATGATATTTATGTTAGACATATAAAATAAATTAAAATGAATTTGAGGAATTAAATATTGAAATTTACGATAATAACAAGAAAAATTCCAACATTCTCTGTTAATTATTACAAAAGTTCTAAAAATAGTTAATTTCTTTCTTGAATAATATAATTATAGTAATCATCAAAGTATATTTCAATTGAAATGTACTAATATAGCTAATTTTTAAAATTCATAGTTAATTTGTATTCAGCCATTTTTATTCCTTTTATCCATCATTTATAAATTTCTTTAGAATGGCGAGTTAACTCGAGAGAGTAAGATATTATAAATATACTATTCAATCATTCTAAAATACATAATACTTGCATTAACCTTTATGTATTTATTATATCAGTACATTTCTAAAACCTTGTTATTTATTAATTATATATATAAATCGACTTCAATTATATATAAATAAATCAAAGATTAGCCTAGAAAATGATAATAATTTATTTATTGTAATTCTTTTTTCTATTTGCTTAATTTAATCATATATCATCGTCAATTTGGTTGAATTCATTTTACATATTTTAACATAATAAAAGTTCTAAATTTTTCTTTAAAAAACTATTTAAATCTAAAGAAATTAAGCTTCTTAATTGACTTCACGATTAAAATTACCTAATTTAATATCATTAATACATTAGAATGATAGAGAAATTAAAATTATATAAAATGCTCCATTTAAAATATAATCAAAGTTACTCTTTACACCAATATAGTTTCATGTTAATTTAATACATTTTTTTTATATTTTACATACAAAATACATATATACAATTAAATTTAAAAAGGTACTTTAAAATTTAAGGATTCATTCGATATTAATTCAATAATTTATTTTATCTATTAAGGATTCATATATATTTTAATAATATTTCAAAATCTTAATAATTGTTTATTATAATTAAGGAAATAGAAAGTTTATGTTTATAAAATATAGGAGTTGATTTTATTACCTTTTAATATGAGTATATCTATGAAATTAGAATATTGATTAAGAAATAAATGCGTCGTTATTATAAAATTTAAAAATTAATATGTTCAAACATAAATCGGCTTCATTTTATGATGCAAGTATTGATACTCAACTGAAATTTAAACCTCCAAAGCCAGAATTAATTTCTAATTCGACAAAAAGAAATTCTGAAGTATTGTCTCATGTAATTATCTGAATTTCTAGATTAGCCTCCAGAGTTATTAGCCAAATTGTATTAAACTAATAGACTTTTAGAATAAAATATAGTAAAGTTAAATGAAGCCTAATAAAGATTGGCTTAGAAGGAGGAAGAGATATTAGATTTGAAATAAAAACTAAAATGCTCAACAAAGGATTTAAACGAAAAGAATGAAAAAATTGGTTAATTGACAGAACAATTAAAAGGAGTCAAAACAGAAGGTAGAAGAAATTGTATGGATAGAGGTAATTAAGAATTGCAATAAAAATTACATAATGTTTCTTAACATAATGAAGCATTATTTTAAGATTATCAATCAGTGCTATTACAAAATTAAAATTATTAACAGCAGATAATAGAACTTTAAGATTAATTGAATTCAATATCATATAGATTAAGGGAATCAGAATAAGCAATATAATTGATTAAAGAAACAGAGACAAAAGTTAATTATTTAGAATTGGATGTAGATAGACTAGAAGAAAAATAAAAAAAGTCATTTCCTGAATTAATGAAATAAAATTAATAACTAAAAGTTTAATACGAAACAAATATACAGCTACTAAATTGTGGAGTAGATTACATAGCTACTCAGTTTCAAAAGTCTATATCAACTTTAACAAAATAGCTTTAGATGGTCTCAAAGTTTTCAAAAAGAAATGTAGTTATGTCTGAAACACAATTAACATTTTATGGTCTTAATACTTTAGCTTAATAAACCAATTCAAAACGAATCTAATAAATTCTATAAAAAATGAACATTAGTGAAACACTTTAGAGTTGGTTAGAAGGCATAGTAACATTTTTAATGATTAATTGTCAAGAGATATTATAAAAAGAAGTTGATAAGAAATTAGAAAAATTGTCAAAGCATATTTAGTAAGTTCATGATATTGCAATCTAATTAGCCACATCATATGATTTTATGAAATTTGGCAAAAATGTATTCAATACTATATTATTATTAGAAATGCAATAATATGAGTGCATATAGTTAAAAGTCGAACAGTTTTAATTCGAGACTATAAGACAAGGAAAACGAATAATATAGTTAGAATACTAGATTAAAAGATTTCTTAGATTTAGCATTAATGTATAATTATATTAATCGTTTATATAGAAAATTGAATGAACATTTAACTTAGATTTAGTAATTAAATATTGAAATACAAGTTTAGAATTTTTAGAATAAATCTTCAAGAGAACTTTAAATGGGTCTTAAAGAATAATTACATTAGCAAGAAAACTTAGCAAATTACTTAAAAAAAGAGTTAATTTCTATTAAAAAAGAAATTATTAGTAATTCATAGAGAGGATAACCTAAAAAATACAGTTACATGCCAAAAATAATATGAACTAGTAGTTTTCTTAATTAATTATTTATGATAATATTATAATCTTCGTGTTTGCAACAAGAATATGTTTATTCTCACAATTTATAATTTAAATTACCATACATAATTTAAGTATTGTCTTATTAGTAAAATATATGATTTACTAGATTTCTATTAAGACAATATCACTTTAAGTTTATATTAAAAAGAAAGTAATTTTGTTAAGCAAAATCAAATTTTGATAAAATTTTAAACTACAATCATGTTTTAAAGATCTAGTCGAAAAGGTAAAAATTAAATAGAATCAGAGATAAGATTGAAAACATATTAAATTAATTACAAAAAGCTTGAAATAATTCGAAATAAAATGATAATAATATTTTATATGTTGTTGGTTTAAAGTCAACATTCATTAAGAAGAGTATTTAAGCAGTAGATAATTCAATATAATATACATGATTCTACTCTTGATATTGAATTATTGCAGAATATATTAATAGACTAACAAAGAAATATTGATCAAATTAAATGAAAAGCATGAAATATATAATATTTTCTCAATATCAAAATTAAAAAAGGAATTTGTATAATTGTAGACAGGATAGTGAAGAAGACATTTAAAGTTAAAGTACTCTAACAAATATTCTATATTATACAAAATTACAAAGACTTTTATAATGTTTCTTAAAATTCTGAAGAAAATCCAATATTTTAAATATTATTGATTTAAGTAAATTTGAAATAAAATTAAGATTAAAGCAAATTATATGCTTGTATTTGAATGATGAAGAAGAAATTGAATAATAAAATTAAACTTTTAGAATATTTACTTAAAGAGTATGTAAAAATTATATACTAGAAGAGAATATATAAAAATAAGCCGTTAAATTTATTCAAGAAGTTGTACATTCCTCATACAAAACAAATGTTCCATAATACAAAGAAGGACAATAATTAACCTATATAAATTGTTTTACTAAACTTTGGGGTGCAAAAAAGTAAGAAAATTAAACATTTTTTGTAATATGTATGTATATTTAAAACAGAATTTCATAGAAATTTTAGTAAAAAAAGTCTTGAGAATTAATTTAATAGGTAATTAATGAAAAAATAGATAGTCTAAGTTTGTGTAAAAGTGAAGAAATACTTAGTTAAGAAGAAATTGAATCATAAATTTGTTGACTGTATGTAATTAAAACAGGTTGTTTATGTAACCAGACTTTCTTAATTAATGGAGATGTAAGTTGCAGAATAGGATTCTTACATATTTTGCGACTCTTTGAAAAAATTGCTTATAATCATTAAGTTGATTGGATTATTTATTTGAGTTTTTGACTTAGAAATATAAGTTGAATTGAATATCTTCTGCTATTATTTTTTCCTAAATATATTGCTTTAAATATAAATTATTTATATTCAAGAATCTTCGATTTCTAATAATTTTAATCAATTAATGAAAAATATCAACTTGTTTCAGTTTATTCGGAAATCTAGCTTTTTTTCATGTTAATATATTGATGTATAATAAAAATATATAAAAGAAATTGATTAGTCTAATAATATATATAGCATTTTATAATATTTAGCTACAATCACTTTCATTACTAACATTTTGGACAAACAAAATTTTGTAGTTTTTTTGCTTTTTCTTTAGTCAAATCTACACATTTTAGATGACACCATTCTTGACAAGCTTCGCATTATATATACCTTAAAATCTTTAATTATTTAAATTACTTCAAATCTGGATTTGGAGGTTTTTAACATACGCATGTTGTTGCCCATTCTTCTATTGGTGGTTAAAAAGCACGATTTATGTATGAAGCTCTCATAAAATAAGTTGTATCATTCATCGTTTCCAATTTATCAAATTCTTCATAAGTAAGGATTGATGCTAAACTCACTATGCTTTCAACCTCTATGTAATCATATTCATTAGTTTTGAATACTTCATTCTCTGAAATATAATCCATATAAGTCTTCGATATGTCACCCAATTCAAATTTTCTATAATACCATTGAACTTTTATCAAAGGATAAATTTCATCATTATTATCAACAAGTTTGACTATCTTAATGAGTTTAGCAACGTAATCTATTCTTCTATCTGCTTTTATGCACAAATTCTAACCAATCTTATAGACAATTCCCTCGTACTTTAATTTTTTGTATGTTGTTCTTTAACAATATCTTAAGTATATACCTGCTCTTTTTGTTTTTCTTCAATAACTTATATAGATTGTTATTATCTTTGCTCTGAATCAGATTTTAAATTTTGCTCTATAAAAGTACACCATCTTATTTTTCATCAACTGATGATGTTCTTGAAACCTTTGGTTCTAATGATGCTGACATATTAGTTTTCTTTAGTCTCAATTTAGAAAAAAAAATATTAAAAAAATAAATATATTATTATATCTTTTTTATATTATGTAATTCAAATATTTTAATTCTTTTCATTTAAACTTTTCTCCCTTCTTAATACTATATTTCACATAAACTATGAAAATTTAACTCATACTTGAAAAACCTTCAGTATAGTAATGCTCAATAATTATTTTATTTTAATTCCTAATAAATATTATTTATATAACAATAATTTAAACTATTACAAATCTTAATTATATATTTCATCATACTTCACATAACAATCAGCCAATATTCAATCAAATTAATTTACAATTACCAAATTTAGTTCAATTGTTTAAATTTTTTTTTTAAAATAAATTTTTATTTTATTCAAATATTGACCAATTATTTTTTTGATTATTCATTAATTATACTATTCAATTATTACAATCCAATGTTTTCTTTATAATATAAGAATTGCATTGTTAATTTATAAATATGAAGTACCAAATATAATACTCCTAATTAATTATATTTAATATCAAATTACTGTATGGTAAATTTTATAATATATTAAAATAATAAATAAATATTGAAATATTTATTAAAAACGATTCTTGATTCTTTAAAGTTTTATCATAAAGAATGGTTTAATGCTTTAAAAATTGCTCCTAAAATTTTAAATATTTGTCTTTAAGATTTGATTAAACTTTATTTATTTACATTACAAAAAATACACTTTTTTACTTACTAATTAAATCACAGCCTATTAAAATGACTACTTAGTATTTGATTTAAAATAGTTTGAGATTTGACTTTTTTTAAACTTATTTTTGAATTGAATTTATGGATTTATTAAATTTAAATCTAAATAGATTATACATCAAATATACTTAAAGAATAATTTAATTTGACAAAATGAATTCTCAAAATCTTTCTCCTAAAAAATTACTTGCGAATTTCGGTGATAAATAAGTAAATCACAATTTTAGACCAATAGACTTTTTTTTCGATATTTAATAAATCAGTTAATAATTACAATATAATTCTTCTCTTTTGCGTAACACTTATAAAACAATATTAAAAAAGAATATTTTAAATAAATTTGATTTTGAGTTTGATTATTAAACTAGGAAACATTACTGTAAAAAATTAAATTATCAATATTTTATAATATGGATAAATTTGAAAATAATTTAGATTGAGTATTACATTGATTAATCCCATAATCTTAGTTCTTTTTGAGAAGATTTCTTTGAATAACAATCCTTATTTCTAAATTCTAAATGAATTAAAAAATTCAACTATAAGTTAAAGAAGGTCTGCAATCATAGGCAGTCTCTAAAACGTATTTGATTTAAAACTTAAGCTCTATCCTCAATCTAAGATTCTTCTATCTGATATACAATCATAAAAGTTTTGTATTAGATTAATTAAAGATTTATATAAATTGATTATGGCTCTAAAGATATAAGTAATTGAAGTTATTTCAATTTAAATCTTATATAAGATATATATAAATTTTATCATTCAGAATTAAATGGATATGTCTCATTTATAAAAATTAATATAATTAAAATTACTCTAACTGCTAATGATGCCATAATAAATTATTTATAGATAAGTTAGGCATTCCCCTTAAAGTATCTATTTAAATGATTAACTAATAGAAATTTTAAGGCAATCTACAATTCTTCCACACCAATAATTTAGAACTTCAACACCAATCAGATAGTAAAGGTCTTACTCTCATTTTGATTAATAACCTTAAAGCAGTATGAAAAAGCAATAAGAGAATTTTGAAAGGGAAAATGATCTACTTAGAGAGAAAGTAAAATAATTGAAGGAATAAATCGCAAGTCTTGAACAGAATTATCAAAGTAATGCAGAGGTATTGAATTTTATGATTTTTAGATTGATGAATAATATATAGTTGCTTTAAGAATATTTTAATAACTCAGAATAGAGTCTGATTAATTAAAATTAGAGCTCTCTTATATTAAATAAGAGAACAATTTGCTTAAATCCAAATTAAAACAAATTAATTATTGAATTTTATTACCTTCATCTTTAATTTTTATTTAATTAACCATAAACCAATTCTCTGTGAAATTCAATAAAGAATCTTTAAAATTTTAAGACTTAATCTCATTTATCACTTTCGTTTTAAATTTTATGAATATAAAAATAAAATGAGGTTTTATAATAAAAAATAGGATTATTACAAAATAAATAAATCATTTGAAATAATTAAAACCCAAAAACAAAATACTCTCTAAAATACGTAATATACTTTTTTATTTGGAAAAGACAGAGATGAGTAGAACACGAAAATCTAAAGAAATAGAGATAAATTCATATAATGAAATTTATGAAAAATATTAATGAAGAATTTGAAAATATTGAACACTTAAAATAAGAAAAAAAGGTAGATATTAACAATAAATAATATTTTTAAGGTAGCATACTGTTATTAAATAAATTGAAGGGAATATTTTACTAATATCTTTTTTCAATTTGATGGAAACATGGAGTTATTATATAAACCTTTAAATATTATTTCAAAACTAAAGTTTATACTTAAACCTTAAGAAATTAAATAATTATAATAAATTTTAATTAATACTATATGTTTTTGAAAAATAAATATAGATTATAGAATAAAGATTAAATTTCAAAAGTAGAAAAAGGATGTAAATAAAGAGATATCCATAGACATCATTTTTGGAATGATTATTTATTATAATGTATAAATTTTGTATTGGAAATAATCATTTACTAATTTTCTAATGTTTTAGAATAATAGCAAAATTTATTAAATAATTTATAATGAAATTACTGTAAAATATATATAAACAATAAATTCATAGAACTGTGTCTTATAGAATGAATTTATGAATAAACACTACTTAATTATTCAAAATTTACAATCTACATAATTAAGTATACTGTGATTCATAACTTATTTTTCTTAGGATGTTATCAGGTGTTGTTAATAAATTTAATTTTGCATCTTAAATTTTGACTTAAGATTAATTTCCTAATATTTTTTAGTTATAAATTAATAAAAGTTCTTTAGAATTTTCATCTAGTTTCAGGAACGCTTTTTTACATCTAAATAAGATTGAAAAAATTCCTTATAATGAAATTGCTTGTTGTTCAATGAAACCTGATTTGAAAAACGTATAGATTTCATAATCTTTTATTTTCTCTTACAGTTAACTAATTAGTAAATATGGTAATAGTTAATTTAATTTAATTTATTCACCTTAGTATTCAACTACTTCTTATAAATTAAGTACTATGCATAAATTTTAATATAAATAGAAGAATAGATGAAATATTTCAAGTAGAATAGTTTCTCCGTATAAAATTTAAATATCTTAAAAATCTGGGAAAAAATTAAGTTTATCTTTTTATTTTAGAGGTACTTATTAATTCTAAATATTGATTTACTCTAATTGAGTATTTAATAAATAATCTATTTAAAGTTTGTTATGTATACCATTAGTTTTTTATTTATTATTATTATCTTCTAAGATCGATTAAAAATAAGCATCAAATAAAGAGGAATCAATTTCCTCATGAAAAAATGAATTTATTTATTAAAGTTGATATTCATCAAGTTAGAAAGCAGCTTTTATAAAATCTTTAAATAAAAACGTCATCCAAATGTTATGCTAGTTTTGATGTAACTTTTTGAATAATTGATTTAATAATAAAAATGATAAATGTAATGCTTTTTAATTTTAAAAGTGAAATATTTAGATAGGTGGAATTAAGAGATTTTAAGTATGCTAAAGTTAAGTGTATTATTATTCAAGTTATTTTAGCCAATCAGGTTAAGAAATAAGAAAGTTTAACTAAAAAGCTTATGATACATTTGTAAGTATTTCATTTTATTTGAGGATATAAATGGATGAAATGTATTGTGATGATAATTTATCATTTTCATCACTTATTTTATTGTAATATTATTAATCGATTGATAATTTATGTAAAGTGTTTTCTTATTTAATGTTATTTTCAAGCGATTTTCTTTTTTGATTGAGTGAAATAATTTAAGATTTTATGATTGAAATCAAATCACATTTTTATTAATCTACAAATGATCGATAAGCATTATATCTGTTTAACATTAGTTTTTCAGTTTTTTTCAGTAAAAATTTTAATTGTAAAATTTCAACATCAATATCATGACGTTGATCTTCAAGATTATAAAGTTAATCGTGAAATACAGTTTTTGTTTCATATTCCTAATCATAAATATTAGAGTTTTCAGGAACACCTTTATAAATTCTATTTATATCAATATTCATTTTATATTTTTGTTAATCATTAAATTCAACATATGATGATTGATTTAATCTCTTCAAAGTGGATATGTCAATTTAAGAATGCAATCCCCTCATGGTTCCATAATTTTTTAAATTTTGATGCAATAATTGTATATTTACAGATTATTTTGAGATAGATTCTTCTTCAATAAATGAACTTGCATAAGAATTCGAAGAGTAATTTTCATAAAAACTTTCATTGTTAAGCATTTCTTAATATTCATCCTAATTATCCATAGAATTGACTTCACTAGAAGTGCGACCTAGAAAAGTTTTTGTATACATAAAAATTAAATATTTTATATGAAAATATTATCAAATCCTGTAATTTAATTTTGCTATTAAATTTAATGGTCTAAATGAAAAGTAAAATTATTCTTAAAAAGTTATCCTACTGCATTTAAATATGAGTTATTTAATATTATAATTATTAGAGGCATTTCTGCTTATAAGTATTAGTACAAAATTTTATAAAAATCCTAACTTTTTTTAACTTTAATATAATATTGATATTTAATATTAATTGCCAGAGATAAATTTATCTAAGATCTATAGAATTTAGTTTATTAAATAGTTTAATTAAATCTTCTAGTTAATTATATATCATTTTTTGTATGGGTGTTCATAATTGCATAATGGATTTTTGCAATGAATACCATGTTTACATTATTGATGCATATATATGCATTAATGCCCCTTATTACAATTAGGAAAATATTTGCACTTTATTAATATGAAATTTAGTTACTTTGATTGTAGTATGAACATATTGACAATGCTTATTGGTACAATTGGGAAAGTACCTGCATCTTTCATTCATATTTCTATTGTGCTATTTAAATTTAATAATAAATTATGTACTTTTACCTACGATGGAATTTCGACAACTTATTTTTATTGATTTACTGCTGTCAAAAGTAAGAGTAACATCAATTGATCATCTTATCTATAAATTATAATACTATTCTGCTGTACTTTTTATTTGATTGCTTCTCTCCTGATAAAGATTCATGATCTATTTCCTCCTTAACATTCTTAATTTCATTATTATTATTGGAATCATTGATCTTAACTTTCTTGCTAACCTCTAAGGATAATTATTTATTTGAATTCATATTCTAATCTCTTGCTTAATCATTCTTGATAGCTTAGATTGATTTTGTAAATAGACTTCTGCTTTTTTACTATTAATTTTTCTTTGCTTATTATTATATGCAATAATCCTCAAACCAATCTAATAACTCGACTTATTAAGATTCAGTCAAAGGTTTCTAGAAGTTATTTAAAATCCTCATTACATTTGCTATTTCGTATAAAGAATTCACCATTTGCTTCCTGTTCATCTTATTTTTGTCCTTATACAATTGAATAGCTTCATAAAGAAATCTTGTTATCTAGATCCTTACTGTATCCCGTACTCACTGAGATCATTTATCAGATCAGTGTTAGAAAACTTCATATTCAAATCTCTTCTGAATTATGTTTCTGATATCATTTTATAATTTATTAAAATAGAATCAAGTTTTTTCATAGTTTTTTGGAAATAATATTACATTTTTATAGAATGCTTCTAGCTTATCCAGATATGCTTCTTTTAGATTATTCATCATCAAACATTCTTTACTAAACTGTCAAAGATTTCAATCCTTAAAAATAGAGTCTGTCTTCTTAAATGAAATAAGTTACATTTGCTTACTTGGTTCATCTTTTTTTTCAAATGTTTTTTTAGTTTGTATCTAATTAATATTAATTCTCATGTTTCGTCTGATTAATGTTGCATCGATGATAGTAAATTGTTTTTATTTTTCCCTTCTAGATGATTCTTGCTTTTTAGGATTAAATGAATCTAGTATACTTAATTCAGAAACATTAACATTTTATTGATTTTAAAGGGTTTCTGATAATTTATTTTTAATCTGCTTTCTGTCACTAAAATATCGATTATTAATTTTATTGTTTTTATAATTGTCCAATGAATTCCATGCAGAAGCATTTAACCACCTTCTATTATCATTACTTAATGATCTTGAATCTTTGATATAAATCGAATCATGAATAACAATTGGTTTTTAAGACATTTGTTCCATAAAATTAATTATTCTTTTATCATAATTCGTTGCTAAAACATTATTAATTTTTTTTGTTTCTGAGGTTGCAATGTATTCTTATTCTAATCTCTTTTCTTTTTTTCTTATCAATTCTTAAACCTACTCCTTTCTATAATAATTATACATTATTATTATATATATATTTTTAATAATATTATATGAATCACATAATGGCCTATTCATTAGCCAAATGGCAAACAGCAACAACTATTGGATTAATCTCTCTAGTCCCTAATGATAACTAAATTACATTTGATCTTTAGAATGCTTTACAATTTTTAAAAAATGAGAATATCAGCTAATTTCAAAAGATGTAAATATTCTAATCAAAGTTTAGAAAATTCATTACAACTCAAGCAGGGAAATGGTATTATTTACCCTTTAATAAGGAAGTTGTGTAATTAGTTTTGACTGCTAATGATTACAATTAAGAGAATGTAGAAATGCTAATTAATTCCATCAATGCTAAAATTGTATTCTTATATCTTAATATTAGTTTGATCACAACCCAGCAACTCCATAAAGTATAACCATTCAATAAAAATAAAACATCTATAATTTACTAATCTACTTTGATTAAGCTCATGGAAAAGAACCCAAATAAATTCAATAAATTCTATAAACTTTGGATAATACTAAGTAAACTGTGTAGTAAAATATTGAGAAATTGATCAATAACAAAGAATAGCTCTTAAATATTGAAGGTTGTATTTTTAAAATATATTCATATCATTAGTTCAATCACTTGAATTAGATAATAGTTCATAAGTATTTTTAAATTCCGCATAAGAATTACACAGAAAATAAAGAATGTAAAAATTAAAAACTAGATTAATTATTGGATCAATAATTATTGTTGGATTAACAATTTCATTATATTCAATTTTTGGTTGAATTCAAATCACATATATTCATCTAAAATTATTATATTTTTACAACCATTTCAGATGAACTCTCTCTCCACAAAATATTTATAATATAAATTTTTTATATTCAAAGTATGATATACTTTTGCAAATAACATATATTATCTAGATATACTTTCACTCTCAACAATATAACAAAAAAATCTCTTCAGAATTTATTATATTAAGAACAATTTAATAGTTAACGGATTATAAAATTAAAATTTATTTGCTAATGGACATGCTCGTCAATAGACAATCAAATAAAGAAAATAATAATCCACTCTTAGTCCCAACATAGTATGAAATTATGTAAAAGGAAGGAATATTTGCCAAAACTAATAATTCTTTCTATAATCATCATAGATTTTGTTATAGAAAACCTAGACGTTCTATAAATTCATCTTAATAGAATCCTGTGATTATTCGTTCAAATAGTTCTTAATCAATCTATAAGGAAATTGAAAGAAATGAACAACAATTACAATCTTAACAAATTTATACATAACCTTAAATCAACTAAAGATAACCATTAAAAGAAAGATATCCAACTCAATATTCTTAATAACCCTCGAATACTTAAATTAATGAGGTAGTGAATATGCTTGAAAAGGAAAATTTACTTAAAATTCATTAGATTAAACCATGTACTCCTAGAAGAATATTTACTCCTTAAATTAATTATAATTTACCTCCTTCATTTTATGAAAATAAAAGTCATCATCTAGATAACAGTGAAAAGATCACTCCTCTTTTAAAAAATAAATCTTTATTTAAAAAAACAATGAATACCTCTTTTGAAAAAGTTAAAAAAATCAATTTGTCTTAAGATAATAATAGATAAAGAAGAACTAATTCTTAAATAATAAATAATTAAAATAATTAATAAGGATAGAAATCTTTAAAAGATAGAATTAAATAAATATTAAATAATCCCAAGAAAATCTTGAGGTTATGTGGTAATGTTGAAGAAATTTACAGTTCTATCAATGAAGAATAGTTAATGTAATTAATCTAATCAGATTAATTTTAAATGGATTTACAAATTCTTATAAATAACTCTAAAGGCTCCTCCCTAGAAATGCAATTGGCACTTTAAAATTTTATTCTAGGTCAAATAAAGAAATTAAAAGAATTATAAGAAGTTGAATAATTATTAGAATGTATTAGTTGTTAACTATTAATTAGAAAAAAAACAAAATTTTAGTAAAATGTTGAATAATTATATTCAGGAACTTAAAGATAAACTATGATTTAATAAACAATTCTAAAAATTTAAACTTACTAAAAATTGTTATTAATTAAAATTTATTTACAGTTTTCTCTTTTTTTTTATTTAAATTTAATTAATTTGTTTTTTTATCAAATAAAGTGATTCCAAATAGTGTTTTCAATCTTTATCATCATAATTAACTAATTAATTTTTAAATTATATATTGAATTAACTTGAGAAAATCTATTATAATTAGTATTTAATAAATATTAAAGTCTGATAATTATGATTCAAAATAACTTTTTTTATAAATTGCATTTCAAATATCATCAAAAAAGAAAATTCTTTAATGATCATACATTTAAATGATATTCTCATCAAATTAATTTAGAATTTATTTAGTTATTAAGCAAATTTTTTAAAGAATTAAATCATAATATGTACTTATGTTATAAGTAATTCTTTGTTCTCTAAGAATTTAATTATTGGCTATTGATAAATGTATAATGTTTTTTTAAGATAAATTGAAAATTCATACAAATATTGAACTATAATACAAAAAATATTTCAGATCAAAGGATGTTCCGACACTATGGATAATCTCTTTTATCTTAAAGGTGATTTCGTTAAAGATAAAGAAGATGTTTTAACTAACATTGGAGGTGTCATTTCTGATCCATCTGTGTCAGAATCAAGCGAACGATAGGAGAAAATCAATTATTTTTTTGCCTGCTCAAATTTAAACTATTTTTATTATGGGTCAGTCAAGAATATTAATTTTAACTCCTGTAAATAATTGATAATATCTTTTTCTTATGAAGTAACTTCATTTAGGCTCTCTTCAAATTCAATTGTATCATTCATTTTAAATAAAATATTTTATTTATTTATTCTCTCTTTAGTCATTTACTATAATTTAAATAGAGAATTCTAATTAATTGTTAGTCTCATTATTACGCATTTATTTATTCAGAATCTTTATTTCATCAAATCCAAACTTGCATCAACCAGCTATCATAAATTTAAAAAAGAAATTAGTTGCGGATGATAAAATATTACCTAATATTACGTAATAATTTTAATATTAAATAAATATGATGTTATTTATTCTTAAAAATACAGATTAAGCTATACCAATATTTAAAAATTTAACAAAAAAGTATTTCTTAAGTGTATTTTTTAAAGTCTGTTATCTTATCGAATTAATTAACTAAAATAAACCTTAAAAAATGAAAATAGATTAACAAAATATAAATTAGAGTCACCCCATTTAACTTAAGAATAAAATTGATTATTATTTACAATGAAAGAAGGAATAAGTTTATAATCATTTTTCTGTTAGCTCACGGTAGCCTTTCCAATTATTTCTTAAATAAGGTTCTTCCTTTATAACTCTTAATAATGTGTTACTAGGACCATCTTTGTAGTTTGGTAAGAAGTTCTAAAAAATAATTAATTATTAAAAATACTAAAGTTTCTTCAAATACAATCTTAGCCTAATCCCAATCACCAGATAAATAACATGAAAATCCTTTTTACCACTTATGATAAAATTCCTACATTTAATTTAATTTTGTACTTTATTGAATAGAGCTCTAGATTATTTAATATTATTATCCTTAATCCAGGTTTCTGATATGGCAATATGATTCTTTAAAACAGACTATTTTAATTAATCTCTTTTCATTCTTCTCAACACCTTTTGCTTCTTTTTTTATTTTGATTAATCTGATTCTGAAAGATGAGATTGTTTTTATTTTTCTTTCTTATTAAAATCAACAACTGTTTTTTTTTTTTGAAGCTTTCTCAATAAAGAATCAACATTTAAATCTACAGTGTAAATATCCATTGGTTCAATACTACCTTTAACAGTTACTCTATCAATATGTCTTAAATTTTTTTATGTAATAGTGGTCGCTACATTTCTCAATTATCCAGATATAAGAATCATCGATCCAAATTATTTTGTGGCTGCTTCCAATCTTGATGCCATATTAACATTTGGACTTAAGTAGGAAGCATCTATCTTATATTCTGATCCAATTGCTCCTTCAATAGCCCATCCAACATGTAACCCAAATCCCATTTTAACAGAATAATTAGGGATTCTATTATTTAATCCCTCATGCTATTTATATTTTTAGAGTTTTTGTGATAAAGTAACATTTGTTATAATAGTAACAAATGATAATATTGACATATCTGCTATTTATGCAATATGTTCATAAGATTTTAGACTTAAATTACCATCTTTATCCTAATAATAATCATTTTCGGCAAATTTCCAAACCAAAAGAAATGCATCTCCTATATTTTTATTTGCACTTCCTGAAAATTAATCTACAACTCCATGAACAATTTCTGCGATTTCATTTACAAATACCATCACATCTTATTATAGAACTTCAGTGGCATCTGTGAAATTTCTGATATCACAAAATCCAAATATTGCCATTACTTTTTTACCTGGCAACATAGGATTGATAGAAGCATTTGCACCCATATTTTAAGCTATAATTTATGAACCTGCTTCTCCAAATCCCAATGCTAATAAACTTCCAATTTTAACTATTAGTTTTTATAGTATCACTGTTTCCAGTTTCTCGTCCTCTTTATCCTCTAATTCTTTCATTTCGCCATTCTCCATCATTTGAATGAATGCTGTTTTCTCCTCCTCTTATGCAGCAACCAAAGGATTTTCTGCTATTTTTTTTACAGTTCCTAACATTTTCTCAATAGGTGTTAAAATTAAATCTTAGACATCTCTACTAAACAAAACTGCTGCAACTGAAAGAACTATCGATACAAAAATAGTTCTTATTATCGACAAAATGGCATTTAATTCATCATCTGCTATTGTTGTACAAATGGATATTGCATTATTACCATCAGAATCTGATGTAGTATAATATTGTAAAGAATTTGTTCTGTAATCTTCATATTAATAAGGATCTTCTTTTGGATAATATATCGTTGAATTAATTTTAAAGAATACCAATCCAGTCCTTAAAGGTTAGTGATATGTGATAAAATCTTGAATAAGATAATTATAAATTTCAGTATCTTTGGCCCAAAATTATATAGCTTATAATCCAGTAGTGAAACTGACATTTTAATCAACATATGTGCTTAAATTTAAGATAGGTACACTAAACAAAATAAGCATCACAATTGTAATAACCCTTTTATTAGTTAATTCGGTCAATTCTTTACCAATATTAGTTTCCTTAATTTCTCCTTCATCAGATTAACGATTATGTGATATTTTATTTGGAGATGACATAATGACAGACTTTCTTTTCTAAATCATTGTAAGTGATTAAATTTAACCAGACATAACAATTTTTCTAGTTTATCTTCTTTAAAATCTTTAATCATTCTCTTGACTAATTTAATTAATATTTGATAAACCATTATGCATTATGATAGATGTTCTTTATTGAATAATTTTTTATGCTGATTATTGTTATATAACATTTGTACTAGATTACTTAACATTTCTCTCTGATGATTCTACTGATTTTTATGATGAATTAACATCATTAGCTTAGTCTTGCCTTTATGGTTCATATGATTAATTAGGATTGTCTAATAGATTTTCTTATTTCATTTCCTCTGCTAATAATTTCTCTGCTTCTTTCTCCAAAGACTATTTGGCATGCTTATACAATTTGGACAATCTCACCAATCTCACAACCCTTACTATTCTTCCTGCCCTAGTCCCTACTCTTGATGCTCTTCCTGCCCTACAAATATAATACTTAAAATAACCTTGCTAATGACACTGCACTCAATGCAGCTCCTCCACTAGTTCCAAACATTGCATCACTCACCCAACCAATATCCAATAACATCGAAACAGTTGATAATAAATCAAGCCAAAAGAAGAAACCAATAAAATATCCACTCTTATTTATATTGCAAACTATTTTTACTTTACAGATTGAAGCAAGAACAATCTCAATAAAAAAGAGACTCATACAAATTGCTGTTATTACCCAAAATACTTCGTCTCCGTCCTCATTAATATAAGTTATACCTTATCTGTGGCCAATACTCTTACATCATCTCCAAATAAAGCATACACGGTTACAATTGTCATGAAGATCATATAATTAAAACTTTCTAAAAAGATTTCAACTTTTTGCTAATAAAATAAAACCATTTATTACTCTCCACTTAAGATTTGTCTCCTGGTTTGTTCTAGTGCTCTTTGATCCTAAATTCACAGATTTTTTTTGTGTCACTGTTCTTGTTGCCAATTCTATTTCTGCTTGACTAGTTCTTTTATTTGGAGAAGATGCATCTACTCTTGATAATGACTATATCTATCAATCAAATTTACTCTTTATTAGATATTTCTACCTTATTCTTCATCTTCATTATTTTAATCCATTTTTATTATTTATTATCTAATATTTATTAAAATAAAATTGCATTAAACAATGTAAATATATATATATATTAATTCAACACTTTATTTATTTGTAAATGATTATTTTTAAAATCATCCTTGGTACTTTACCTTAATATGAGAAAACATTGAACATGAGAAAATATTGAATTTATTTAATGTAGCTTAGAAATCTCAAAAACTCAATAAGATCATTATCTGAATTTCCGTTTTAAAATTTTAGCAATTCTAATAGATAGTTTTTAATAAAACTTAAATTCCTTTATCATTTATTTAATTGATGAAATCAATCCTTTTCTCTGTCTTACTTATTGATTAAGTCTATAATTACATCACATATGACACTGGTCTGAGCACGATCTTTGATGGAGTAAGTTGTAATAATGGAGAGACATTCACTGGTACAATCACTTTTTTAGAACAATTTGAAAATGTTCCTTAAATTATTTTAGCTCCAGAAATTCTAGATTTTGATAGGACCACTACCCAACTTATATCTAAAATAACTACAATTACGAAACAATGTTAGAAAAATTAAAAATATAATAGCATTTTCTATGTTGATCTAGTGTGGGTTCAATAGAGTCATTACTATAAAATATAGATGGTTTGCAATAGACGATCATAGGATTGAAGTTATTAATAACTTTAATATGGAACCTCCAGATGATAAAATATTCCCAATAAGAAATCCAAATACTTAATATGGTTTTGTAGTTGTAACAAGCATGCACTTTACTGGTGGAATTAATTTTCTATTATCAGTAAAAGATCTAAAATATCTAGATCTCATAAATAACAACAACATCTGTTACTGTTAGTATTACGAAGGACAATACAAAATTTGCAAATCTCAAATAAATCGGCTATCAGGTTATACTAGGAATTGAAAACATTTTTGTAAAGTCAGAATTGATATCAGTTACAGGTGCGTATAGCAGTGGAACAATTCCAATTTAATCTAATAAATGGTTCGCTATAGTTCTTCAAGGTTTAAATTATCCTAACAGTAAAAATCTAAGATTAAAATCAATATATACAAATACAGAAACTACAATATCATATACATTGGGCACATGTATATTTATAATATTTATATATATATATAGGGATCGAAGATGAAACTCCTAATACTCATATATAGGTTTGGATGGTTTATTAATTTACAAATGTGTATAAAGCACTTGAGTGTTTCACTGTGAGGTCAAGTAGGAAAGCTATTTATGATTTGAACAATATCCCAATAATTTATTTAGAATTATTAACAACAAATTAAATTTATACAACAGTTGGAAATTATGATTATGTGGTTGATAAATCAGTTTCACCTTTGAATATGAAAATTGAATTTATATGCTTAGAAGGAATGAAGATAAAAGCAACTTTCAATAAGTGTAATAGTTGCAGCTCTAAAAAAGAGTATCTATTTACATATTCTTGTTCTTCTTAAGTGAATTACGTTGGCTTTTTCCCTAAATTTAAACAAGCATTTCAATAATATAATAAATTAAAAATAAGTATTTCAGCTTATTCACTTGAGATTAAATAAGTAATATACAATCAAATAATGACAGAATCGTCTATTTTGAAAGTTGAATTAACGAATTAATGAATTTATAAAGTCAAAAAAAAGTTATACTCATAGACAATATTTTTCATATCAATATACATATAGATAATGTTAAATATAGTAAATTTAAAATCATATCCAAAACAAATTACTGCAGGTTTGTTAAACTTTTTTATATAGATATATCTTAGTTTTCATTTCTTGAAAATACAAATAGATTCGTCTAAACGATTTTATTTAAAAGTTCTTAATAACAATTTACATAAAATTTGAATTTATTAATCTTTTTAAGTCAGATTTTTCATTAAAATGATGAAAGTAAGTTAGCAAAATTTAATTTTAAAAAAATCTAATCTTTGCAAACATTTAACAATAGTTTATTAATTGTTTCATCTATATAAATTGAAATTAATACTTATATGAATTTTAGATTTAATTTTAAATGAATTATTTTTGGTTTATAATAGTTTATATTAAATAAAGCAACCTTATTAATAATATTGCTAAATTAGGTGAAAAATTTTATCAAAGTATAAAGAATGCCATTAGAAGATAAGTTAAAATACTTTTAATTATTAAAGAGCAAAAGACAAAAAAAAATAATTTATGGTTTTAACCACGATTATACATTAAATAATTTATTTATGAATTATAGTAAACTTATTTAATAAATAAATTGATAAGTTATGTTTAATCCTTTGAATCGAGCTAGATCACCCTAATATAATGGGTTTCCAAATTAACCAAATCCACAATATGGTGGAAATTCCAATCCATTTACAGGACAATAATCCCCAGTAAATCAACCTTTGGTAAAAATAATGAAATTTAATCCTTAAGACTTAGAGATCTTTTCCTTAGCAATAATATCCTTAAAATCCTCCTCCTAATGGTTATCCAATTCAGTATCCATAGGGAAGTAATCCTCCTTTCGCACAATAACCTTCATATCCACCCAGCTGGCCATCTGTTTAATCTATATAAGTACAATAAAAAAAGAATAATAAGCCTCCTTCGTAATCATAGCCGCCATAATAGGTGCCTTAATAAAATTATGGATAAATTACACAGCGATCACAAAAACAATTACCACCACCTTAAATAGAGTAACAAAAATAGCCATCAGTTTAATCCACTTTGTAGCCATAAGCATAAACCTATTTACCGTCATAGAGTCCTAGTTTGGGATTATCAGGATTAAGATAATCATATGTTCCTCCTACATTTGTTCCACTTTAACCAGTTATGACTGTATTAAATTATAATTGAATTAGACTGTAATTTAACGACCAATAGAATTTGTGGATTTAGAGAAATTTGAAGATCTTTGGGATAAAAGAATGAAAGAATTAGAAGATAGAATCCGTTAATCTTAATAACAAGTAGAACCTTAAGTTGTAGAGTTGAGAGCTTCTAATGACGAAGAAAAAGATGCTTTAATAAAACAATTACAAGATGAACTTTATAAAGTAAGATGTGAAAATGAAGAAAAAGATAATTACATATCTGATTTGAAATTAGAGTTATAAACAAAAATCGAAATTTTGGGTGCTCAAGTTAAACAACTTAATGGTGAAAATGATGAGCTGAAATCAGAATTAGAAGCTCTTAGATAACAAAAATAATTTTTTAAATCACAATGCGATGATAAAGATGAGCATATTTAAAATCTTGAAAGAGAAATTGAAGAACTTCGTTAACATGTAGAAACATTAACTGAAGAGGTTACTACAAGTTAATCTGTTAAAACTTATGAAGAAGAAGCAAAAATTTGGAGAACTAAATTTAAGGAATTGAATGATACATATCATGCTTGTTAAGAAAAATTGATATTAACTGAAGCAGAATTGGATTTGATGAAAAGACCTTAAAGTTAGTAAAAAATTGTGACTACTTCAACAACAGTAGTAAAAAATAATGTTTAAACAAGTGGAACTAAATCTGTATATATATTTAATATTTATCTTTAAGGATTCAGATTATCTTTCAAGCAGCCTAACTTAATAAGATGTTGAAAGAATTCAAAATCTATCAAAGAATATCCCATAGATTTGATCATTAGCAAACAAATTATTAAATTCAAATAAAAAATATCAATTATTAATATGTTTCTTTTATTATTTAACCAGAAAGTATTTACTTCAATTAAATTACGCAATATGAAGAGTCTAAATCATTTTAACACTATCATTCATAAGGCCAATTGTTAAAAAGTAAAACTACTTTTAATTATTGTTTACTTGATTTGTAATGTTTCGAAACAATAATAAATGCTCCTTCTTTTAAACTACTAGTGATTTTGAGTAAGACCTCATGTAAAACAATTGTAACCCACTATTAGATCACTTTAAATGAAAATCAATTGATAAAATGATATCCTATAATATCAAAATGCTTTTTATTTTATTAAATTATATCTGAATAAATTTTATGTCATTAAACGACCAATGTGATGAAACAAAATAAAGTATTCCGTTCGAGGAGCAAGCACTCCAAAATGATCATAACAAAAATTAAAAAGAAGAACTTCATTAAATATAAAATGCTCAAAAAGCTCCTTCCTAATATCTGGATAGCTTTTCAGATAAATAATTTGAAGGATCAATAATATGTATCATGGAATTTCATATAATAGCCTCTTATATTGCAAGTTCTATTGGAAATACTAAAAGTTATAATAATAAATTATTGTCTTCACTTCTAGGCAGTGAAGTATTATATGAATATACAGATGATGAAGGTGATAATAAAGGAAAATCTCAGAATAAAAAAATAGATGTTATTAAGGAAGAAGAATAGATTAATAATCCTGATATTGATGGAGATGTACTGCTATATATCTATTAAAGATTATCGAAGTCCCAATATATAATTAATTAAGATAGTCGCTTACTTATGATGCGTTAATTATCAAATGTCAAAATCTAGAAGAGTATTAAAAATATCAAACAATAAAGTATGATTAAGCGCTAAGTAAGATTGTGCTAAAATATAGAATAGATTTAAAATCTCATAGAAAAGAATAAAAAATTTGAAGAATAAGAAAAGAATTTAATTAGTGCTTTAGATCAGAATGTTGAAGAGATCCAAAATCTAAAAGAAAAAAATTAAGAATTTGAATCCTAATTAGAAATTCTAAAGAAAAAGAATAATGCTTATGAATAAACTATATAAAGTTAGGAAGAAAAATTGAAAATGACTTAAAATTAATTCGACGAATAAATTATATAAAATTAATAATAGAAATCAGAGCTAGAAAAATTGAAAAAAGAGAATTTGATAAATTTTAAAAATTTTCAAGAAAAGTGTAATTAGAATTTGAGTAATAATCATTAAATATTATTAAGAATTCCAAATGAAGAAGTTAGTTGAATCATAAGCTGATTTAAAATTAAAAGAAAAACTAAGTACCTATTTCATATAGCTCATTAGAAATTAAGGAATAAATCATTCTTTATTTAGAAAATGAATTAGCTGAGTCTAATCTTCGATTTAAGCAAGAAGGATGCTAAAAAACTAAATTACACACATTATATGACTAATAAAAAACTATAAATAGCATGGTAAAATTAGATAAACAGTTACCGAAACCTTAAACTCCAAAAACATAATAATTCTCTCCCAAAGATGCCTAGAGATTGGTTCAATCCCAAGTTAACTTTAAATAAGAGAATAAAAATTCTTCTTTGATTGTATACATTAGTGAAAAAATTAAAATGGATTAAAAAGTTTAGATAGTTCGTAAGGGTAGAACTAATCATTTAGCAATTTGAATTGTTCAGTTACAGAAAGTTTCAACCAAAATATGCAAACAAATAGCCATCGAAATTTAATAGATTGATTATTATAAAAAAAATCATCATTTTAATAATAAAAATTTATAAAATGTCTTTTATTAGAAAAAGAAGTGTTTTTGAAGACAATGATTTTATTGTTAAAGAAACAATCTATAAATATTTCAAAGTAATTGTTCCAATTATCCGTAATTCATTTATCCAGGTTTTCTTTCTATAAGTAATTCAGGGGAAGATGCTTTTTAGAATTGTTTATAATCTGACCAATTTTCCATAGTTTTCGAAATCAATTATTAGTATCCATGTAGACCAAAAAGAATGAATGATGGCATTTAGAGCTAATTTTTAATATAATCTTTTACTTCTTCAGGCAATAATAAATCTTTTTGCCCAGATATAGACTTGAAATTTGATTTAATTTCATTGATACTTTATTTTAAGTATTGTTATGCAATTTTATAGAAAGATTCATTTTCTGTAATGTCATTATTGCATAGACAACCAATTAACTAATCTTTTTAAAATTCTTTAATATGAATTACAAAAGATACCATTCTTAGATGCAAGTTTCAAAATCTTCTCAAAATGTCTCATATATTTATCATTATATTCAGAGATTGCTTAACTAAATTTGCAATGAGATTCGCTCTTCTTATATCCTTCATAATCATCTAATTAAAAGATATTAACCTATTTATTTTCTTTATCCAGAATGGTTGCCAATTTATTTATTTTAATTGCAATGTTTTTCCCCATCAAAAATAATAATTTATCCCTAATTTCTGTTGAAAATATTTTACAAGAAGCAAGATTTTAAGAAAATTTGTATAAAAATCTACAGAAGTTGATTTAACTAAATAAAATTTCATTATTTGATTTGAATTCCATACTGATAGTTTTTTATTTTTGAACAGGAACTTATTCTTCAAAAGCACTTGTTTTAGTAATTTTTTATGGTTAAAGAGCTTATTATTAACTAGATGATCTTTAAATTTGTTCTTATAATTTTTTTTGCTTAGCTTCATGTTATTTTTTCTTTTCTTCAATTTATTATGTTTTATATTCTTTTATTGGAACCTCTTTAACTCCTTAGCTTTAGGATCGCTTAAACTTTTAAATTTAAGATGGCTCTGTAGGAATATTCAGATTAGAAATTTCTTCAAATGGCTGTCTAGGAGGAGCTCTTTCGACAGGTGTCAATGCTCTTTATTCAATTATTTCGTGATGAACCATATCTTTTACTCTAATTCTTTTGTTTTCATCAACAGAAAGGCATTTTCTAATAAAATCTTTGGCTCGGTCTGAAATAGGAGGAGAGGATGGTATCACTAATTATTAGTGCATAATATTAGATATTAAAGCTGCTTCAGAAGAGGCATTATATGGTGTTCTGCCTAGGAATTAACAAAAGTCTATTACCATAAAGCATTTCAAAAAACACAACACCAATAGCCCAAACATCTCCTTTTTCAGTGTGGCCCTGTTGTCTCAATGCTTGAGGGGACATATAAAGTGGAGTTCCTACATTGAAATTCTTCCCTTACAATCTAGCCTCATGAGCTGGCACAGCAAATCCAAAGTCTGCTAATTTTGGAAGATTCTTATCAATAAGAATGTTTGCTGGCTTAATGTCTCTATGAATGTAACCCTTCTAATTCATTTCATTGACAGCACTCACTACTGATTGCAAGATTCGGATTGCTTCGCTTTCATCTATTCTACCCTTTTTTTTTATGTAGTTATTTAAATCACCCTGAAGCACATATTATTATTACTATTACCGAATCACAAAACTCTGTTATGATATAAGTATTATTTTAAGTTTAAAACACATCAAAAAGTTTCATTATATTTTTACTATTGAATGCCTTTAATGCATTTATTTCATTTTTCAGTAACTGTGCATGAATTGATTGTTTAACCATCTTCATATCAATAACCTTAATATTTACATATTTCTTACTTTAACTGCTACTGGTTCAAGTGTATTTTCATCTCTTCCTTTATAAACTCTACTACTAAAGCCTCTTCCTATTTCATCATTTATTGCATAACTATAATGATCTATGGCCTTTCTAGTTTCACTCCCTCCTTTATTATGAGCTTCAGTAGATGACATTGAATACCACGATTCTGAGGGTAAGTGGGTAAATGAGGACGAGTATGGAACATATTTGTATTTTGAAATAATAAAATTAACGATTAATTAATGACTGGTGATCGTAATATTAATCGAAAACATGTCAATTACAGAAAGGCAGGAAAAATCAAAAAGAAACTTCATAAATAATAGATCAAAAAGGCTGCGCTAACTAACAAAACTGCATAACCAAAAAGCATAGAAGACATGACAAAGAAAGATAGAAGAGAACTTGTTAAAAAATAAAAAAAGTTGGAAAAGAAATAAAAAAAGCGTGAATTAAAAGAAGCTTCAGCTAAAGAAATTGAAGAAGAGTTATGATACGTTAAAAATATCATTTCTGTATAAACTTAATTATATAAATGTTTTATCTCTAAATTAGTGACAACCTTTCGATCTTCACAAAAAGAAATTTATATTTACATTTGGATATGAATAATCAATAGATTTTAATAGTTTATCAATACTTCATATAGTTTTTAAATAGAAAAAGATAAAGTGAAAGTATTTCCATTTTATTATAGTTTTTGGTTTATAATTATAGTAACTCAAGCAAACTAAATTTTATTATAAATATTCTCTTTTTCCAAACTATCTTGTTTAGATTTTTTTATAGTTAATTAAATCGACCATTTTTTTTTCTCCGAAGATTGATCTGATTCTAATACTTAAGAATTCTTTTCTTTCAAACCTTATTTATAAATATTTATGAATACTTTTTAAAGTAAGTTATGTTCTTATTCTATTTAACTATTATAATAAGTATTTTTTTATAGGCAAACCTTATTACTAAGCTGCGTACTGCAATTTTATTTTTAGAAACAGCAATGCCGAAAACTATATTAATGGCAAATCTCTGGATTTGAGTATCCAATTACAAAGAAAAATAAATGAACTTAACTTTCTAAATGAAAGAAACACAATAGATAGCTATTTCTTTTTATGAACAATTGTCAACAAATACTCTGGATTAAGATCATATTTTTTTAGTGCTTTCATAATTTTTTCATCAAGTTTTTGGTACTAAAAAGTTATTTCACAAATTGGGACTAAAAATTTGTATTGAGATACTTTTTTTGTAATTTTTTGTTAAAGGAGCATCAGAATATCTTATTTCAGAATAATTATCATTTATCCAAAGATATCTTGTAACTAATTTTTTATCTGTTTAATTTATTTTAAGTAAATCTTGCCTATTGCAAATATATTGTTGGATAGCTTATTACAATTTGATTTCATAGTTTTTAATAGCATAATCTAATCTATTAATGAATAGCTTATTGAAACTGTGCAAAACAATTTTATCATCAATGATCAACTTTTCTTATTTATATTGAACTTTTGTGTGGTTATCAATTTATGTTCTAGAAACAACATAATTTCTCTAATATGTAATAAAAATAAAGATACTTTGTTTAATAAAACCAAATCTCCCTTCAAAGTAATGTACATAGTTAACTGAAAAATTTTATCTCTTTATTAAATTATTATTAATTTAAACGATATGATATCAAAATTATTTTCAATAATAGTTGGAACATTTAGTACAATAATAATAAGTTGCTGTTGATATCCAGTTATTTTTATTGATTTATTCATGAAAGATGTTAATGTGAAATTTGAGAAAAACAGGCATAAAAATGAATTAAATTAAGAACCATTAATATTTGAATGAATTGGAAGTCTTTTTGAGTTTGCTTTATAAAGATCTTTTAGAATGTTTAAAGTCTCAAGCAATTGTTAAATATAATTTTAAGAACTAACAAAATTTAATTTTAGCCCTTACATAAACTGAGTTTTTAAGTACAATACTATACATTAAATGTTATTAGGTATATATCTCTTTAATAATAATGAAAATAATAATACTGTTATATTTTTCGAGGCAAAAATTAATATTATTAAATTTTTTAATTATTGAAACTCTATTTGTTAAATCTTTACATTATAAGTATATGTTATTCGATTAATGTTGTTCTAAAATATTTTTCCTTATAAAGAATTCTTATAATATGTTTTTCAATAATTGTTGAAAAATATAAAATTAAGGAGGATTTATATAAATTAATTTATTTATTAATATTCTAAATGAGGTACATTATAAAAGGTAGAAGTTTCTTTCTAATTCATTATAGGTGGTGTTTGGAAAAACAGTGAGGATGAAATTCTTAAGGCAGCCGTCATGAAGTATGGTTTGAATTAATGGTCACGTATTTCATCTCTTCTTGTTCGAAAATCAGCAAAATAATGTAAGTAGCGCTGGTATGAATGGCTTGATCCTTCAATCAAGAAAACAGAATGGACAAGGGAAGAGTAAGAGAAGGTCCTTCATCTTGCAAAGATATTTCCAAGTTAATGGAGAACTATTGCACCTATAGTAGATCGTACTCCTATGCAATGTGTTGAATAGTATGAAAAGCTTTTAGATTTAGTATATTATGAATTGAAATATATTTTAGGCTTAAGGAAAAGATTTAAATGATCCAAATGATCCTAGAAGATTGAGGCCAGGAGAAATCGATCCAAATCCTGAAACAAAAGCAGCTAGACCAGATCCTATTGATATGGATGAGGATGAAAAGGAAATGTTAGCAGAAGCAAGGGTCAGACTTGCGAATACTAAAGGTAAAAAAGCCAAGAGAAAGGCAAGAGGAAAGTTAATCGAAGAAGCAAGAAGACTTGCATTATTGTAAAAAAAAAGAGAATTAAAAGCTGCAGGAATTCAATACATTAATCATAGAATTGAAAAACATCACATTAAATTATAAGATCGCAAATACAAAGGCATTAATTATAATAGGGAATTGGCATTTGAAAGAACCGTTCCTGATTTTGTGCATGAAACTACAGGAGAAGAACCAGAGCCTGATAAGAAAATTTCTAATGTTAGTCTATAAGCATTAGAAGGATAAAGAAGAGATGAAGAAGAAGAAATAAGAAGAAAGATAGATTAAAGAAGAATTAAGAAATTAAAAGAGAGAGAATTAGATTAAGCTGTTGCTTTTTAAAATAAATATTAAGTTAGATTTACACCATAAACTAAATTATAATTACCCTAACCATAATTGAAAGATTAAGATTTAGAATTATTGGGTAAAATTAATGCCGTAAATGAAATCTCTGAGCATACCACATCTGCTACTAGAGCTCTTGTAGGAAATTACTCCACAAGAGATTAAAGTTAATCAAACATGAGAACTCCAAGGGCGCCTAACACAGTTTTGAGGGAAGCTTAAAACATTATTGCATTATAGCATACAGAAACTCCTTTGGTTGGAGGAATGAATAATCCAATTGACATTAGTAAGAATATTGGAAATTAAACACCTAATTAATTGGCTAATTTTTTAAAGGAAACACCTAAAAGATAAGTTGAACCATCAAATGATGCTTTTGGAATTAATATTGAAGAATATGAGAGAGCATGGGAAGAACCAAGTTAGAGTGTTGCTTATATTAATGCTGAATAAGAAAGATAATAATAATTAAAGAATGAATAAAAGTTGAAAGAAATGATTAAGTAGAAGCTAAAGTCTCTACCAAAACCTAAAAATGAATTCACTATAGAAATTCCAAAAGTCGATAATGAAGAATAGAAGGAGATGGAATTGTAAGATATTATAATTATTATAATTTAGAGAGATGGATGCAGAGGATAAACTAAAAATAATTAAGTAAAAGAAACTAGTTGATCAATAGAAAAAATTTAGACAAAAGTCATAAGCTCATTAAAAGAATTTACCTACACCAAAAGAATTACCTTAGGGGTCAATTTATGAATAAACTTAAGATTAATTTAGAAATGAAATCGAAGAGATTTTAAATTATACCGTGATATAATTGATAAAAGAGGATATATATGATAATTCAAATGGTTTGGGAGATATTTCTGTTGCTAAAGAGTTATTGTAAGAGGAGCGATAAAAATTATTGGGAAATTAAGGCTTACATGATCTTGATATGGTTTGGAATTAAGTTAGATAATAATTGTATTACGACTACGAAGAATCTAAATTTGTTAATATTGAAAAGATAGATGAAGAAGTAAGGATGGCTATCTTTATCGAATATTTTAGAAGAACTAGAGTTTAATATGAAAAATTGAATAAAAAATAATAATTTTTTGCTAATAGAATTGCCAAACTGATGAAAGGATATGAAATGAGAAATGGTCAATTAGAATAAGAAATCTCATAATTAAATGATAAAATATGTGAAATTGAAATGAATAAGGAAGTATATTCATAAGCATTAAATCATGAGAGACATATTTATAGGGATAGAGTTCAAGAATTAGTCAAATATCATGATATGCTCTAAGTAAAGAGTAACGAATTGCAAGATAAATATACTTATTTGACTAATTAACTTAAGGAATTAGATTAAGAATAAGAAATTTTAGCATGAAATTTATTATTAATATTATGTTATTATTTTTAATTTAAGTACAGATCAATATTTTAATATAATGTAGTATATTTATTTTATTAAACTCAAGTAGATAAAATAATAAACATTAAAACTAGCTACATAAAATTATTAATTAATTGTATAATATAAATGAAATCACTAATATAATATAATTAAAGAAATAAGAGAAAATATCTCCTTCTAAAAAGGTTATGATTGTTTATAACGAACTTAGTTTATAAAATTTCTTATCATCTATTTATAATTAAAGGAATATAAAGTCAATATAGTGAGATATTCGATGATTAATTTTGATAAGCAAGTAAAATAAGAAAAATAAAATCGATTTATTATACCAGATAAAGGTGGCCAATTATTTTACGATACTTAAGTGAAGAATTTTAAGTTATATAGATGAAGATGGTATCGAGATAGTTGAAGAACATATTTTTGAGGATTGTATTAAATATGAATATAGTAATAAATTGATTTATTTTTAATCCTCAGGTTTTAATACATGTCCATTGATGATATAAGATTGATTTAGATTAATTATTTAAATTAGAAAAGCAAAGTCTTTGTTAAAACCAACTTAACTTAGGAATGGTAAAAATTGATGGAAAATCTTAGAAAATATATGAACTTATAATAGAAAAAATATCCCTGAACACTTTTGAGTATTAAAGAGATCAAACTACTGAAGGAAAATAATGTGATTAGAATATGAATAAATGATATATTTATTAATCAATTAAAATGGCTAGCAAATCTCAAACTCCAATACAAGAGAAGACATTTCATGAGTGGTCTAAAAATAACTTTTACAGGACCAGCTATATCAATCATTATACATAAGTAAATGAATAGCCTTAAGTCTTTTAGTTACCTTAAGAGCCTAAAAATTCAGCTGTACCTGGATATGCTGGTTATGTTCCATATGTTTAATCAGAAAACCTTTACGGAGAAAGATTCTCGGAAGTAGCTAGGAAATCATTTGCAGATTCCAAATTGGGCAAGTTTAATAGATTGTCATCAACAGGATTCAATTTTGATGCTAAAGAATTGATTGATCCTCATAAAGAAGCTTACTCACATAAATATGGATGTTAAACTATTTTAAAAAATCATCCTTGCACTCATATTGATAAAATGGTCACGTCTTATTAAGACGGTTTCAAGAAACCTTAAAACCTTATTGCTCCAACGTAAAAACTTTAGTAATTAAAATAGATTTCGAAAGACAGATAGATATTTGGAAACATCATAATCCTAAACTAAAACATCAGGGTTTTAGAAAAATCATATGCAGTTTGATGGATCTGGTTGGATTCCTCATGAAAATATGAATGGTTATAAATTTCTATTTATTATTAGGTGATTAAACCAGAACAGAATATCGTATATAATACAATTAAGAAAAGCCTTTTCATAGGAATCCTGTCTAATTCAAACTTAGAAAGATGAAATAAACCGAAATGAATTATAAGCATACCTGATTTAATAAAATATACAAATATATATATATTCCATCTACGGTTAAATTATAATTATAAAATAAAAGAAAATATCCTATTTGATATGTTTTAAATTCGTAATTCATCTAAATCTTACTTTCAATAAAAAATTAATTAATATTAAGATATTCTAGTAAACCCCCCTTCAAAATGAATACATTTTTACAAAATATCAGTAACATTCTTTATAAGATTTAAATTTCCAACTTATAATTAGATTTTTAGTAGGTTAAGTAAATAATGATGTTTTTGAAATATGATTAGTTGATATCCAAAATTTTATTGTATAACTAGATAAATAATTCAGTAAACTGACTCATAAGGAATCCTATAGAATTATAATAATTCATTTTATTAATGGGGATATTTATTAGAAAATATTCGTCATGAAGATTTGATGATTTGGTTGGATTATTGAAGTTGAGCTCTTGAAGTTACTATTTCCTTTCACATTTATACAATAACTTAATACTAATTAATAGCTCATTCATAATTTCAAACTAGTAACTTTCTTTGTTCCAATTATATTTATTTATGCTTTCTTTCGTAATTAGTTCTATAGGGAATTTAATGTTTCCCATTTAAATGATAATTAAATATTTTGATGTAAGAGTAACGGAGATGAAAACTGGAAAGATTTTGAATCCTTATATCGTGATTAGTATCATAAATCGAATCATAGTTTAGGATAATCAATTATTGATAATGAAATAATTAAATGTTATAATAATCAGATAAAGACTTTACCCTTGAGTAGGTAGTGGGCACAGGAACTTTTGGAATGGTTTATCTGGTAAATATGATTTAGAATAAACGAAGGCTACTGATAATAAGACCAAAGAGAAGGTGGCAATAAAGAAGGTGTACCAAGATCGCAGATATAAGAACAGAGAACACCTTATCATTTAAGAATTGAATCATCCATGTGTGGTTATGTTAAGACACTCTTTCTTCACACCAGGAGAAAATGTAAAAAAACCGCATTGATTCTTTAGCCTTAAGATGTGTACCTAAATCTAGTTATGGAATATGTACCAGAGACACTTTCAAAAATGATTAGATAAATGCGAAAATAGAAGCAAAACATTCCTGCTCCATTGATAAAGCTATACAGTTATTAGATGATACGCGCTTTATTATATTTATAGGGTATTAGAGAAAATAATCACTTTAGCAATTGGAATCTGTCACAGAGACATTAAACCTTAGAATATATTGGTGAATTTAGAGAATAATGTTTTAAAAATTTGCGATTTTGGGTCTGCAAAAAGACTTGTTGTTGGTGAACCAAATATTGCATATATTTGTTCACGTTACTATAGAGCTCCAGAATTAATTTTTGGAGCAACTGATTATAATACTTAAATCGATATGTGGTCTATTGGTTGTGTAATTGCTGAGATGGTTATTCTTGAACCTATATTTCCTGGAGAAAGTGCTTAAGATTAACTTCTCTAAATTATCAAGATACTTGGGACACCGACTCCTGAAGATATCAATCATATGAATCCTGCTAAGTCTGAAGTTAGATTACCGATGATTAGAGGGAATCCTTGGACAAGAGTCTTTGCAAAATAAAAACCAGAACCACTCTTTCTAGATCTTATTACTTAAATGCTTACGTATTTAACTTTAATTTTGTCTTTAGATATTCACCTAAAACAAGAATCCAACCAGTTGACGCACTTCTACATCCCTATTTTGATGATATCAGAAAAGAGGGATTCTCTAATCAAAATTTCAAGACTCCTAATTTGTTTGACTTCAATAAATAAGAACTAGGCATCAAACCAGAACTCCATTCCAAATTAGTTCCATAATGGTACTAAAAGCTAAATAAATAATGAGGATTCTTCAATCAAAATATTATATATGTAATTTTATCTTCTTTTAAACTAAATTACATATTGAGTCATGTAATAAAAAAATCAATAAAAATTTATTATTATTTTTAATAATGTTAGACCCATTTAGAATGGCAACTGTTCGTAGATAATCAGAATTAATCAAATCTAACAATCAATTAATAGAACAACAACATAGAGGCAGATAATAATGTGCAAAATCCAATGAAATCTTAACAAACATCGTAAACTAATGCATTCAACGATCACAACATTCTATTGATGTACTACAATAAATCAGAGCAAGATCTAAAGATAGAAGAAGTTCCTATAAAAAAACTACCAGATAATCAACTATTAGCAGTTATAAAGCATAAACATCTCCTAGTTTTAGATAGGACGATCAATCTGTCACCTCATCAATTTAAGAATCTTTATCAAATTAATAACCTATTAGATTGTTTAGTTTTATAGAAAATGAACCTAGTTTCAGAGCTAAAGATATGCCCTTATAAATCAATAAATCAAATTTAGAAGCTAAGAAAAAACCACTCATCTAACTTAAAGAAAACTAAAGAAAATTAACTAATATTGATCAATTATTCTAAGAAGCCTTGCGCAAAAGTTAATAAATCACAGAAAAATTTAATCACTGATCTATAACTATATATATCCAATCATGATTCCTTTAAGTCAATTAAGTATTTTTTTACAATATTTCTAAACTATTTGATAAATCAAATTTAATTTATTTTAAATTTAAGTGAGTTTCTTTTATGATTCTCTCATTAAAATTAGTTTGCTATTAATTAGCTATATAAAATTTAAAACAATTTGCTTAGAGGTAACAACCTAAATTACAATTTTTAAATATATATAAACAAAGTCTTTTTGGCTCTCACAAGTTATTATTAATATAATTCCTCTGAAATTCTTTGCTTCTCTTTTGCATTTAATTTTAAATTTAAATCAATTTAATCCTAATTAATTTCAAGTGGTAAAAAATTACCTTGTTAAATTTTAACTCCCTGAGTCACAATACTTTATTTGTTTACTTTGATATGACGTGCCTTTTGAAAATTTAAAAATAATTCAACATAATTTAACGATTCAAATATGCTTATAAAGTATGCTATGAAAATATTTAAATAATCTCTTCTTATCGTTCTCACTATTATATATTTTAAATTGAAATTAGATTATTTATCAATTAATTCTATTGTTTAATTTATTTTTATTTAAAAATTAATAAATTAATTTTATAAATTTTATAAATGATGATATCAAATTATATTGAAAAAAGATTTTTATTATAAAATTCAGAATGTAAAATTGAACAAATGAGATTATGTTCTAAATCATAATCTAAAAGAATTAGGATGTTTAATCAATTTAAATTAATAAAATAATTTTAATTTGGTATATCATTAATTCAAAATCTAAACTTATACTATTGTTACTTCTGTCACTTTATAATCATATAATGCTTATTTAATTTCTAAGATTGTAGCTTGATATTAACTTTATATAGATTATATTATTAAAAGGCCTATTTAAAAATAGGGAAAAAACCAAAGTAATTCATTTAATTAAAACAATTATAAGAGGAGGAATAAACCTTTTTGAGCTACAAGAATTATATTTATTGAATACTAGTTGTATTGACATTTGACCTAGATTTTCAGATTAAGCGGCTAAATAGATTTATCTATATCATAATTATAATTTCCTATAGCAGTATGAATTTTATTTATTTAATGAAATTACTGCTCTTGTAAATCCTCCAGTTACAATTTTCAATCCTAATTTAACAATTGCTTCTTCAACTCCAACAACTACTTAATAATAAATATTTAATAAATTTGAAAATTTAGGAGAAACCTTTGTAATAATAACAGTCACAGAATATTTTTTTATTTCATTTATCTATTCTTTTTAAATGATTATTATATATATTAAAAAGTCGATTTCATTTATATAATGCATACTTGTAAGAATAATGAATCCAAATTAAGCATTTGGGTTATTTATTTAAAAAGTCTTATCTTCAAGTTAGCCATATTAAAATTGTTAATAACTTAAATTCGTTAATCATCAAAAGCAACTCTTAAAGTATTAACTTTTTTATTGCCACAACTAAATGATAATACAAAATCTATAAAATTATTATAGATTCTCTACATGCTTTAGTACACTTAAGATTTTTTAAGCTAAAATCGAGAAAATTTACATTGAATCTCTATTTTTTTAAGATTCATGACATTGAAAATAATTCAGAACAAAATTGATATAATTTTCTGCACATTTATGAATTAATTTGAAAGATAACTAAAATAAAAAAATTATTAATATTATTTTTGATTATTCTTTCTTAGTTTTAGATTATTTAATACATTTATTAAAGTTGAGTATTAAAATTATATAAATAGTAAGCAGTTTATTCATCATACTTATTTATTTTATTTTATTATTTAGCTACTTCATAAAAGACAAACGTTAGTTAATTAATCTGTATTTAATGAGACCTTTTGGTGATAGATTCATGAATTTTTGAAGATGTTAATTATTTAAATGACAATTGAGAATTATTTCTGAAAATCAAAACCTTTTAATTTAACTTCTTAATTTTTTATTTTAAACAATTTCAATTATCATTACCTCATATATAAATTATTGAATTGATTTATCTCATTTACATTTTAATTGATAGCTAAATATTAGAATCCCTTCAATATGGCTTAGAATCATTGCCAAATAGTAATCTTTTTTTGTATATAGAGTGTGAATCTTTTTCTTATTATCCCTCTTATTTGCTTTAAATTATTATTCATTTCATTTATCTAAACTATTTATGATAGAATATATATTTTCTTGTCCTCCAAAATACCAAATGATATATTAGGAATTGAAAGAGTAATGATTCTTTAACTTATTGATAAGAAAGATATCGAATTTAAATAAACTATATAATAACTCAAAAGTAAGGAACTCAAGTATTTCAAGCTTTGGGTTTTCTAAAACTACTATATATAACTTTTTATTTTTTATCAAAAGTAACTTTTTTAATAGATCTTTATGATCCTACAGATTCAGCATCTTTTTAAGGATTTTTTGAACTAGAAGAATGAGAAGCAGCCATTCCTTTATTTTTTAAAATAGATTTTTGTTTTACTATATTCTATATACATAGTAAATACCTTCTTATAATCCACTTATAGAGTCTTCTTTTGAATTATTTTGGAAGTCTGATTGATCATTGAGTGCATTTATTAAATTAATGTCTAAAGGATCTTGTTTATTTTCATTTATGCCTTATTTGGTTAGAGTATTATCAGATGAGTTTTATTTAGGCAAAGAATTCACTCGTTCCTTTTCAATTTAAGTATATTCTTCTGGGAATAATACATTCATTATTGGTTGTGGTTTGTGTATTTTTGGAGGTTTTTGGATACTTATTTTGACTTTCTACTCTTAAATTATTTAGTCTTCCTATGCTGACTATACATTTTAACATATATGAGAACCCATAACAATAGATATTTAGGTTAATTAAGAAAGATGATTATAATAATAATGTGCGTTTAAAAGTAAAAAAAAATAATTTCAATGCAATAAACTTAGTAATTTTATATAGGAATTTAATATAAATTCCTAACGAAACAAATATTAACGCATGGTTTATTATTTTAAAATTCCTATTTATAAATTGTTATTATAACAAAAATTATATATATATAATAAAATAATTTTAATTATCAGGCAACCATCTAAAATTTTTCAACTTTAGAGATATGAATTTTTTGACGTAGATTGAAAAGTGATTTAGCTTTATCGCACCATATTGTGGATGGTATAATACCTTTATTTGTAATTTTCTTTTTTTAAAGTTACTCTTTTGTTGTTTTTCCATTGTAAGCTAAGCAGATATGAAAACAAACAAAGACTAAAATACATAATGTCAATAAGATTGTTGGAATTCCTAATGCAAATAATACTATAACTAAAATGGTCTAATTCTCAATCACTATTGTTATATTTGAATATGATTACATATTCCATCTTTTCCTGATATTCCTTCTCCAAAGTTTCCTATAAATAAAATTAGAAATCCTCCTAATTCTCCTATGGCCAATAGGAGCAATGAAATTAAAAATGCTATAAAGAATCTATAATTTCTTTAGCCTATGCAATTATTTACAAATGGGCAGTGATGATCAAATACTTAAACACAATTGCCACAGTCTTTACAGTGCGAACATCTTAATGGTTTAATAATTTGACAAGTAGAACAAACTCTTTATTCTTAATTTTAATATTTTTTTTTTCTTTTATCTGGACAACCACCAGTTCCTTCTATTTTAGCTTCTTCTTTACTTATAAAGTTGGTGTTTTGCTCAGATAATTCTAAAATAGTTTTTCTTGGAATTATTCCAGGATCAGAAAACTATTCAAAATATAATTTATATGATTTACTTAAGTTAACACTAAAAATAGTATTGTACTTAAGAATAAATAAATTACTATTAAAACATAAAGCCAATGCAATTTTTACCAAACATAAGGAGCAGCAATCACAAAGAAACAAGTACTTATCCCAATAATCATTATCCAAGTAAACATGTTATGATATCTATCACCTTTGGGACCTGTAATAAATCTCCCATAACAAAAGATCTAATTAAATGACGGCCAGAATTCATACAAATAACGAAAACTATGAGTATTAATAAATCATTATACTTGTTTTTTTCAGATTTTGGTTCAAATGGGAATAATTCTAAATCAGCAGGCTAATAACCTTTCAAATCAACTTTATTACCAAATGGTGGTGTTACATCATTAATATGTTCCGACATTCCATTTAAAGATGAAGCTACCGAATTGCTCTTATTTTTGGAGAACTCAAGGTTCCCATTAAAATCAGCACTTTATTTTGATTAATTATATAATCCATCTGAATGAATCACTTCTTTTAATTTACATCCTGAGTTTTGATATTTACTATTCATAATTTATAATATAAGTATTTATTATTAAACTTTCTCCTCATAAATCGTTTTTAAACTTAGAATTTAGAAACTTAATTAGAACAATTTATTTACTTATAATCTGGTAAAAATTTATCAGAAAAAAACAAATTTACAAATTATCATTATGTATATAAATCATAAAATTATAATTTTTAAGAATTCTAATTTATTTCTAATTCTTTTCTAATAATATTCGGATAATTGAATTAGTTTAATGTATTTTTATTTGTCATTAGCTTGAGAACATATCTTTTATTTTGTATAAACAAGTTAATAGGTTTTTTATGATTTACAAAGAACTTAAATCAATATGGAATAATACTTGTTTATTAATCAAATGCCTGACATTGAATGATTTTGAAGAAACTCAAAAGCGAATAAATAGTAATAATTTTATAATATTTACTAATTATAATAAAAAATTATATGAAATATTTCGTATCATTAGAAACTTACTTACTCCTGAAGAATTAAAGATTAATTATATATGGATTTTAGATCTATTAATACAATGATCTAGAAATTGGGTCAAAACAAACAGCATAAGTATTTAGAGAAATGAGATGTTTTATGAAATTATTAAAGAATAATTATGAAAAATTATATTTGAGTGTGAATACAAATTATTTGACTTTAAATAATTTTAATTAATGAGCAAGTAATATAATAAACGAGGAAACTATAAATCTCGTTAAGAAGTGTATGAATATGTAACAAAGGAGGAGTATGAGTAATAATAAATAGTTTAGAAATAAGAATAATAATAATAACAACATTTACCTCAAAAATAATAATAATAATAATAGTAGTTTTAAAACAATAAGTATGAGAATGCCAAGGGATAATAATAGTAGCAATAGAAATATTAAGGCAAACAATAAAAGTAGAGTAGTTAAAAGGATAACAAAAATTACCATAAAAGATTTTAATAAAATGTTGAGAAAGATGATGATTATAGAAGAGATGAGCCATAAGTAGAGGAAGGTAATTAATTAAAACATAAGAAATAGACACTTAAAAGTTTGATATAACAAAAGTAAAATAGAAAGAGTTGACATAAACATTAATAAAAATGCTTAAATACAGAAAAATAGACTGTCCAGTATGTTATGAAAAAATTCATCCATATTAAAAAATATGGAATTGCAAATAATGTTATTCACCTTTTCATTTACATTGTATGCATAAATGGATAAAGAATTTAAATCCAAAAAATGTAAATGAATTTTTCAATTGGAGTTGTCCTAAATGCAATTTATTAATATAAGATAAGCTACCTGAATATACATGTTTCTGTGGTAAACAAAAAGATCCAGAAGCGGATTCTTATTCTGTTCCACATTCATGTTCATAGAAATGTTAAAAGAAAAGAGGATAACATTGTCCACATCCTTGTCCAATGGATTGTCATCCTGGACCATGTCCTGAATGTCACGTATAAGGAATTGAAATAAATTGTTTTTGTGGTAAAAAGACAAAACAAATTTAATGTAGTGAATCATAAAAAGAATTTCCTTGTGGTTAAGTTTGTGGAAAATTCTTGAATTGCAAAAAGCATGTTTGTTAAAAATCTGTAAATAATTATACAAATAATATTAGTGTCATTAAGGAAATTGTTAGCCATGTTAAGATACTCATGAAGTATTGTGTTATTGTGGAAATGAAAAGAATACAATAAATTGTTCTAAGCCCTCTTATTCATGTGGTAAAGTCTGTGGGAAAATACTTGATTGTGGTCAACATTAATGTTTAGAATAATGTCATCCATAATGTTAACCATGTAAATTGAAACCAGAATTAATAATTAATTGTGCTTGTGGAAAATATAAAATTAATGATTTAACTAAGAATTAAAGAAAATCTTGTTTAGATCCTATTCCAAATTGTGGAACTCCAATAGAAGCAACTCTTGCATGTGGACATAAAAGCAGAACAATCTGTGGATCTGAATATCCAGAATGTATTTAAAAAGTAAAAGAGAAATGTAGATGTGGTGATTCTTCAAGAATAAAATTATGTAATGATAAATCAATTTTTGTTTGTGATGATGTATGTAAAAAAAGAAAATCATGTGGAATTCATTTTTGTTAAAAAGAATGTTGTCCACCTGGAGATTAAGAAGCTCATTTATGTTTAAAAGTTTGTAATAAGCCACTTGCATGTGGTTAACATAACTGTGATTAATTTTGTCATATTGGTGCATGTTAACCATGTCCAATAATTATAAATTAACCCTTATATTGTCCTTGTGGTAAAAGTGTTAAGAATCCTCCCATGAAATGTGGTACTGCATTGCCATCATGTTTAGAAATTTGTAATAAAATCTTAGAATGTGGTCATCATTGTAAATCTTTATGTCATCCTGGACCATGTCCTAATTGTATGGAATAAATTGATAAATTTTGTCGATGTAAAGAAAATAAACTTTCAACTATTTGCTCAAAATAAGCTGTTTGTCGAAATGTTTGCAATAAAGTATTAAAATGTGGACATAGATGTTAAGAAATATGTCAAGCATAAGAAGAATGTCCTGGAAATGGATCTGAAGGTTGCGGTTAAAAATGTAATGCTAAGAAATTATGTAATCATTATTGTTAAGAAATTTGTCATCCCAATTAATCTTGTCCTTAAGAGCCTTGTAAAATATAAATTAGAATTGTTTGTAGTTGTGGTAATAGAGATACTTTCACAGAATGTGGAGTAGTGGATGAATTAATAGAAAAAACCTTAAAATGTGATTAGAAATGTTAAAATATTAAACGATTTGGAGCATTTTATAAATCTAATTCTCTTGTTGATATTGAAAAAACATACTATCCAGATATCTTACTTAAATACACTCATTATAATTTATAAAATCTTTAAAAAATGGAAGAAAAAATTGAACACTTTTTAGTAAATTCTAAACCAGAAGAGGGATATAGTTTTTCATTTCCAAGATCAGAATGGTCGGAATTGAAAAAAGTTGCCTTACAAACACTTTTTTCTAGACATTACAAATTTGATGTCCAAATTCTAAAAACACAAAATAAATAATATTTATTTAGTCTTTATAAAACTTAAGACACATGTATCCCTAAAATTAAACTTTCTGAATATTTTATCAAGGTATAAAAAGGAATTATTAAAAGAGATCATTAACCATTTAAAGCCAAAATTAAAACATTCTTTGAAGTATCATCTACAGATGCTACTAATATTGAAAATGCGTTGTCTGATTTCAAAGGTGATTTCTATTCCGAAAGATAATCTCAATAATTTGTTCTTAATTTTTGGGAAGAAGCTTAAGCTGAATTAGCACTTAAGAAACTAAAAAAAGCTGTTGGATTGCTTAATGTAAATTGGGTTTTAGAAATGAACCAATAATGTTTGGATGAATATAATAGAATATTTGCCCCGACTTAAGAAAATGATATCATTGTTAAACCCAAGAAAGTGAAATAATACGAATACGAAGAATAAACACTTGAAGTACAGTACACTCAATAAGAACAAGAAAATTTTAAGAAATTATAGAAATAGTATTCAGACAAAGCTAAATTAACAAATAAATGTGATGACGAAGAAATTGAAGAGAGAATTAATAATTAATAATTATCTATTTTTGAATAGGATGGATTTTATTAATATGAATTTCAACCTATTAGAGAAAACATCATTAGAACTTTTAAACAAGAATAAAAACCTTTTGTACCTGAATATGTAAGAACACCAGATACATTATGTAAAACTGTTGATTTCATTCTTTAAAATTTCTTGAAAGCAGATGATCCAGATTCTGATTTTAAAAAACCAATGGTAGGTGACAATCCAAGAGATATTGTTTTTGAAGACATCTATGAATTCATACATGATCGATTTAAACAAATCAGAGTTGAATTAAATTATCTTCAATACCAAGATGATAGCATTTATGGTAATTATTATCATTCAAATATTTAGTTAAAATTATTCGGTTTTATGTTTTGTCTCATTCTTAATTGTTAGATAATAAAGATAATCTTAAAACATTATGTGAGCTGCTAAAATTAATCAAAAATGACGAAACACTATAATATAATTTAATATTATCTTGTTTCACCTTCATTCCAGAATGTTAAGAATTCTAATCTCAAATGCTTGAATTGAAATAATAAGAAAATTTAAACCCTAATTTTTAATCCATAATAATCTTAATTACTTAAATACAATAGTAATTATATCACAAATACTTTGATTTTTACTAAAAGTAAGAAAATTTGTTGATTAAATCATTAATGCATGGTTTCCTTGATTAAATTAGTCTATAAGTTAATGAATAATTTCAGTAAATTGTTTCAAGTTTAGAAAAAGATTAAATATTTATTTCTGTTACTAAATTATTAGAGTTATTATAAATTGAAGATAAAAATAATTTAATTACATATTTAAATTAATTAGGCTTGAATGATTTGATATTTTAAGTTTCATAGTAGGATCCAGAGGTTGAAGAAATAAATATCCAATAAATTTTATAATAATTAAAGAAAAAGAAGCAATTTTAAATTTTAGATATTGATAGACAAGCTGCCATAATGTGATATAATTATTTTATAGTTTTATTTACCCAAAATATAATATTAATAATAGAATCCGTTTATTGTAATAATAAAAATTATATGTATAAAAAATATTTGTTCGTTTGCCTATTGTTAACTGTGGTTATGTCTGTTGGAGGATACGAGAATATCAAAATAAAAGAATTTATGAGTTAGAACAATGAAATTTTTACAAACATAAATGAAATTTTAGATAATGAAGCTGGACCAGAATATTTTCTTTGGAAAATTGAGAGTGTCTCATAATAAATAGTTTCAGGAATCAATTATAAGTTGGTTGTTGACTATTAAAAAAAAGAAGATCCAAATTAGTATATTCAGTTTGAAATAATTATTTTCGATTAGTACTATTTTTTTGTAATTTAAGGCCTTGGACTAACACAAGAAAAGTGACTGCTTTAGAATAAAAAAACCTAAGGGTTGATGATAAAAAATCAAATAATTAAAAATATCATGGATGGGTAGATTTAGATACAAAAAAATTTATTGAAAAGTATTCTTAAATTTAAGGATTATTATTATCTAAAATAATACCTAAATTTGATTTAGATGAAAATACTTCAATTATCGAAATATAATAAGTGAAAGAGCAATTTATAGCTGGAAAAACTTATTTAATTTTTGTTTAATTATCAAATGGAAAAATATATAAAGGAACTTTATACGAAAAGTAAGAATTTAATATAATACTAGTCCGTGGTCAAAAAAAATGGAAGTTGTAACAGTAGAAATAGAGGAAGACTGAATTATTTTCTTAAAGTAAATAATAACCATTTTCTGCTGTCTTTGTAAATTATATATATTGAAAATAAGCCTCTTTCTTTCTTTTATCAGGAATTCCAATTATTTTGATTTCTGATCGATCATCTAATGTAAGGCATTTTTACGCAGTTTTCTAATATACTTTGAAATTTTTATACTTATTAATATCCTCTTTAATTTCTTGCCCTTAAGTAATATTACATAAGGCTCTATCATTTATTACATAAAGGTCTAAGATTTAATCCTTAAAGTTTGTTTGTAGTTAATGCAGCATCATTTAATCTTATTTAGCTTAGTAACATCATCTTCACAAATTGCTAAGTTAAATAATATTTCTAATTAAGAAAGTAGATTTATTAGATTTTTTAAACTTTATCTTTTGAGCCTAAGTTTAAAAATTCTATGTATTTATATTTAAATTATTATGTAATCATCACACCAATCAATTCTTAAAAATAATGATAAAAAAAGAAATTTTTGGTTCAGTAGGCCTTATATATTTTTGTTAGTAAAATTGAATTCTTGAATTCAATGAACTAATTATATTTGCTAGATAAATTGATGAAATTCTTTATAAAGTTAAATAAAATCGAAAAAATTATAAATCTTATTTTATTGTAAATTAAGAATTGTTAATAGTTAGTTCAACTAATTTCAAATAGTTAACAAAGCCAGATTTAGCGAGAATAATATATTTTATCAAATTAGATTCAAAAAATTGTAATTATTAAATATATTATGAATCAAGTGATGCTTCGAACTCTAGACTGAGTAATTATATTTTTTTATTATCCTATATATATATACTTATATTACAAAATTTTTAATATTTAATCAAATATTTTTCTCAAGTGCTCATCAAATATTATATTTTTATGATAATACAGGATCTTAATAGTATTTACTATGTAGCCGTTTATTAATTAATTGTCGATTTAATATATTATAGTAAACTTAAAGCATTAAAATTCACATTGTGAAGAAATTTTAAGATATTAATTCTTTACTTTACTCAAATATATTGTTTTTTTGTTTTCTATATTAATTAAAAACGAATTTCTAATTTTTAATGTAAATAAATTTACAATCTTTATAATTTTTCCCTTATTAAAAACATGCCTCGAATATTTATAAGACTTTAATTTTAAGTATAATATCATTTTCGATTTATTTTTTAATTAAACATAATAATAATCGATGCTCAAAAAATTTATCTTATTGTTTCTATTAAAGCTCACTGTGGGATTCATAAAATATGATAGTGGTTTAATTTTGCAGTTTGATTATGACTACGCCAGTTTTGGTTGCAACAATGGTTATTCTAAAACAACAACACCCTCCTTTGCCGGAACATTTCAAAACATACCTCAAGTTTTTTTTTATCTCAGTAAAATGGATTGGGATAGGGCTGAATTAGACTAACAATTATCAATAACATAAATCACAACTACAAGTAAAGATAATATGTTACAGTAGGTTTTACTATTGTAATCAGTTGTGCAAAAAAACCTGTGTATAGGACTTAGATCAGATGGTTCGCTATAGATGATTAGCGTATTGAAGTGATTAATAATTTTAATATGGTAAGTCCTTAGGATTAAACATTTTAAATCAAGAACCCAAATGCATAATACGGTTTTTTGATACTTAATAGTATTCGCCATACAGGTCCAATTAACTTTCAATTATCTGTATTTGTATATAAAAGGTTACTTATAGATTAGTCAAATAACAACCAACTCAGTGACAGTTACCATTACTAAAGATGAAACTAAGTTTGCAAATCTTAAAACAATTGGATATTAGATAGTTGTTGGCATTCAAGAGGCTTTTGTAAATTTAGGATTGTAAACACCAACAGGCGGTTTTTCAAGTGGAGTATTATAAGCTTAATCAAACAGTTTTTTTATTGTTGCTTTGTAAGGCTTCAATTATGATAATAATAATAATATTAGAATTCAAACTGTTATTACAACTACAGCCTCCACTTTATCTTATACATTTGGATCATGTAAAATTTTATTTATATTTTTTGTTAGGGAATTCAGAACCTTAAACTCCAAACAGACATTCTTAAGTTTGGGTAGCATACTAATTTACTAGTACATTTAAAGCACTTGAATGTTTTACTATAAGAACAAGTCGTAAAGAAGTCTTAGATTTTACAAATATACCTTCAATTTATCTAGAATTAGTATCATTAAACTAAGTTTACACTACTATTGGAAATTACAATTATGTAATTCATAAATCAGTTAATCCAATCGGTATGAATATTTAATTAAAATGTCCAAATAATAAAAAGATTTAAGCCAATTTTAATAAGTGTAATTCCTGCAATACTTAAAAGTATTATTCTTATTCTTATAATTGCTTTAATAAAATGAATTATGTAGGATTTTTCCCAGTTTTCAAATAAACATTACAATAATATAATCAAATAAAAATAAATTTACAAGCTTCATCACTTGAAATTATTTAAGTTGTTTACGATTATACAATTACAGAATTAATGATAGCCAAAGTTTAAGTTTTAGATTAATGAAGCTATAATTATGTTTTATAATCAATAGATTCACCTTATTTTCAATAATAATATCAAAATTCTTTCTCTGTAGGAATGAGGAGGAAATTTATTTTTAAATTCGAAGTAAACTTGAAATATTCCAATCATTTAAAATAAGATTTTTATGAATGTTATTTCTATTTATTTTATAATTAAAATGATTGATTTTTATTTGTATAAATTTTTAGAATTTAAATTAAACAGGCATTAAAATGCTAATGTAAATCTACTATAAGTATATTAAAATAAATTTAAAAGCAAATTTGATTCGTAGCGAAATTTTGAAAGAAAAAGCATAGATTATATACTACTTTTAGTGCAAAAACTTTTCAAT
>JPFM01000164.1:72294-93938 GCA_000733375.1 Paramecium sexaurelia
AGATTAATGAAGCTATAATTTATGTTTTATAATCAATAGATTCACCTTATTTTCAATAATAATATCAAAATTCTTTCTCTGTAGGAATGAGGAGGAAATTTATTTTTAAATTCGAAGTAAAATGCTAATGTAAATCTACTATAAGTATATTAAAATAAATTTAAAAGCAAATTTGATTCGTAGCGAAATTTTGAAAGAAAAAGCATAGATTATATACTACTTTTAGTGCAAAAACTTTTCAATGAATTCTAAAATACTAAATTAAATCAATTACTTATTTTCAAAATACCCTACTATAAAAACTAGTAAATATTATTGTACACAATAGTTATTATTTATAATATTGAATTCATTAGATTTATGAAGTAAATTTATAGAATAAGGGATTTTTTCATTTGCTAAATCTTAAAAATTTTAAGTCTATTATCAATTCAAGCTAGGAATTTAGAACATTTATAATATCAAAATTGCATTTATTTTATCTGTTGCTTCAATACTTTATTTTATAAAAAATTATATAATATTTTGTTCACCAAAAATTTGTTTATGCTTAAAACCAAATCGCCTATATTTTAAATGTAGGATATAGTGAGTATAGCAAATTATTTCAATGATGTTTATCAGAATAAAAAATATATTTAATTTAAATTATTTCCCCCATCCCATGAATTAATATATAGAAAAAGATAATACTCAATATTTATAAAATTTATTGATCAATACACAAAAGTAACACTAAACCTATATAATCTTTCATATCTAAGAAACCTCAAAATTATTTCCTTCAACTATTCTTAAAAAACTTTAATTTGATAGTCAAAGAAAATTTAATGTAAGGTTGTCGATGTTTAGTTTTTAGACCTTTATGATGGAAATTTGAGTATATTTATTAAATTTTGATTTTGATATTCAAAAAAAATTTTATTTTCTTAAAATTGATTATTATCATCATACTTTTTGATAAGATAAAAGATATCACTAAAACGAAAAGAATCTCAGATAAATGATAAATTAGTAGAAAAAAGAAAATAAAAATTAGATGAATAGATAATTTGAGTTATTGAAATATATTTAGACAATAAGTATCTATTAAAGTCAATAATTAAATAGATGATAAATATCTAGAATTAAAGGATTATAAAGATGATTAGAAAATGTTGAACAAATGAAATCCATAAAAATTTGTTTAATTATTAATTTCCATACATTAATAATTATTTAATATAGATACAATAACGATCTAATGTGTGAATATGATTAAATTTATATATAATAGTGTCATAGAAGTCAATTTCATGGAAGTATCACCGTGGGAATTTAACGAAAAACCTATTTTACTTTCTTTTTTCCTTTAGTTAAAGGATTAAATTTTTAATGGTGGGATCTGCATTAAGTTGCTGTTCTTGTCGGAATGAATTAACTCATGAGTTTGAATATTTTCTTAGATTTTTTATCATATTTGGATTTTAAGATAGACTCATGGCCTTTAACAAACTCAAGATACATTTAATGTTCTTATTGTGTCCAATGGCCTAGTAATTAAAGCAATTCTTACCATTAGTTCTTGTTTATGAGTCATCTTCTCCTTATCGAAATTATTCTTAAATTCTTAAATCTACTTCAGTTTTATGATTAGTTAGATTGATATTTTTAATCTCAGGTGCATTATATATATAATTAGGTTAGCAATTCATTGGTTGTAGTCCAAAATCATATTTTTATAGTGATAATTGCATTGGAACATTCTATTATTATTATATCACTTATTCTAATTTTATCTATTAATTACTATATTGAATGAATTGCTATTAATAGTTGGGAAACTATGGGAAATAATATCCAGTAAAGTAGTATGGATTATATAATATATTTGAATTCATCTTAAACTATGATTTGAGTTATTTAAAAAAATAATTATTAAAAATTTTGAATTCTTAGTAAAGAGGCTATTTAATTAGAATATATTATAATTCCTGAATCCCAGTCAGTTACTAATCAAGTCTGAAACAAAGTATAAATTTAGTAGAGTAATAGTATAATCTCTCATTTTTACAATATTTACTTAGATTGGGCTGTTTTGGTATCTTTTCAACAATAATAAAAATGAAATAAATATTATATTTATCTAGTCATTTAATAAGTTTTAGATGTAAACTTAGATGATTATATAAATTTTTGATAGAATATTTAAAGATAGAACTGTGAATCAATAATAATAAACATCAGAGAAAAAGTTAAGATAAAAGATATGAAGATTTTTGTTCTTTATCAAGTAATACGAAATTTAATAGTATATAATAATTTTTAATATTAAAAAAATTGAGAATGATAAAGGAATACGATTATTTGTTCAAATTAGTAATTATTGGTAATTCTGGAGTTGGAAAGAATTCACTCTTACTAAGATTTGCAGATGATAAATTTAGAGAATCCTACTTAACTACTATTGGTGTAGATTATAGATTCAGAACGCTGCCTATTGATGGGAAAAATGTAAAGTTACAGATTTGGGATACGGCTGGATAAGTGAGATTTAGAACAATAACAAGTACTTATTATAAGGTAATTAAGCATAATCATTTTTCTATATTAGGGTGCTGATGGAATAGTTATTTTATATGATTTCACTCAAGGATAATCATTTGTAGATATTGACAAAAATTTTGGTTACATGAAGTTGAATCCTATGGGGAAAAAAATGTGCAATTATTAATAATAGGAAACAAAAATGATTTAGATGAATCTAAATAGTAAGAATAATATTTAAATAAACAAGAGTTGAAACATCAAAAGCCTAAGAATATTATAAGTCTCATAATATGCTTTTTATGGAATGAAGTGCTAAAATTGCAGATCACATAAAAATTACTTTTCTTGCGCTATCAAGTAAATTAATGGCTAAAAAAGATGATTTTTCACCTCAAAAAACCAATAACATGACTTAAAACAGCTCAACATAATAATCAAAAACTAAAGGGTATTCATTTATTAATTATCATTGAATAGATAAAGTAATGCCAATACATCACAATTAAATAAACTTAGTGCTAACACTTCAAACTAAAAAAATAAAAAGTTGGAGGATTTGTAGATTTCAATTTTAAAATAAAAACATTAATAGACTATGAATTTTTCTCATACCTTTCTGATTTTGATTATAGAAAAAAATATATGCATATTTTTTAGTACTATTTTAGTAAATATTCTGATTAAAAATTAATTTTGTTTATATTTCCATAAAATTTCTAATCAAATAACGATAATTTACTATTATTATATAATAATATTTATGATTTCAATATCTGAGAGTTCATTAATTCGTTAATTCAACTTTCAAAATAGACTATTCTGTCATTATTTGATTGTATATTACTTATTTAATCTCAAGTGAATAAGCTGAAATACATATTTTTAATTTATTATATTATTGAAATGCTTGTTTAAATTTAGGGAAAAAGCCAACGTAATTCACTTAAGAAGAACAAGAATATGTAAATAGATACTCTTTTTTAGAGCTGCAACTATTACACTTATTGAAAGTTGCTTTTATCTTCATTCCTTCTAAGCATATAAATTCAATTTTCATATTCAAAGGTGAAACTGATTTATCAACCACATAATCATAATTTCCAACTGTTGTATAAATTTAATTTGTTGTTAATAATTCTAAATAAATTATTGGGATATTGTTCAAATCATAAATAGCTTTCCTACTTGACCTCACAGTGAAACACTCAAGTGCTTTATACACATTTGTAAATTAATAAACCATCCAAACTTGAGAGTGAGAATTAGGAGTCTCTGTTTCAAACCCTATATTTATATATATTATAAATCTACATGTGCCCCATTTATATGAAATTGTAGTTTCTGTATTTGTAAATATAGCTTTTATTCTCAAATTTTTAGTATTAGGATAATTTAAACCTTGATGAGCAATTGCAAACCATCTGTTAGGTTAAATTGGAATTGTTCCACTGCTAAATGCTCCTGTAACTGATTTCAACCCTAATTAAATTAAGGCTTCTTCTACTCCTACTACAACTTGATAGCCAATTAATTTGAGATTTGCAAACTTTATTGGATCTTTAGTTATGCCAACAGTGACGGATGAAGATGTTATTTATGTTATCTAATTGAAAATTATATATTATTACAGATAGAAGGAAATTGATTGGACCTTCATAATACAAATTTGTTAAAACTACAAAGCCATAATAGGCATTTGGATTTTATTTTGGAAATGTTTTATCATCTGGATTTTCCATATTAAAGTTATTAATAACTTCAATTCTTTGATCATCTATGGCATACCATCTAATTTTTAATCCTGCAACTTGTTAGTATTCGCAGTAGAACATTATAGAAAATGCTTAATATTTAAAATATCTTACTTTGTTTGGTAATACTAATTATTTAAAGTTAAAGTGATGTTGAACCTTTTAAGTAATCTATCTATTCAGGTGTTAAAATGACTTAAGGGACATTTTCAAATGTTCCAGAGAAACCTATTACGATAGTTCTTGTAAATTTATTTAAACAATCAAAGCCTGACCCATTGAATTTGTCAAGATCAAAATTGACTCCAGTGTCGTAGGTGATAAAATTGTAGGACACATCGAAAAGTATCATAAGGATAAAAATAAACATCATTAATTATTTTTTTAATACGATTGTTAAATTTTGATAAAACGTGTATTTTATAAGAAATTTCTTTTAAAATACCTTTTTTATCAAAGGTAAGAATTTGTCTAAACCCGAAGATAACTCAAAATATAATGAGCATTCTTACAAAATCAGAAGCTTATCTAGACAGTTCTCTTTAAAATTCTAAAGATAAAAGAAATAATCAATTTTTTTTTGACCCTCTTTAAGGTATTTAATAATAATAAAAAAGTAAAAAATAATTAAAAAAAATGGACTTAAATAATGAAAGTGAAGAATGTCGAAAATTTTTAAAAGAAACAAATTAATTGATAGTTGCAGCCTTTTTCAAAAGGGGACGCATCTTCTCAAAAAAAAAGAACTAATTAAATTAGGCAGCAAGAAGAGGGAATAAAAGATAATCTGTCAATTTAAAATCAACTTGCGCCTAAAAAATATGGAAATTAATTATAAATGCTTATTAAATCACCTTTTTCTTAATCATTTGGGTATCTATTTATCAAAGTTCCTATAATTTCTCTAAACCCACAAATACATTTGATCTTTAGAATGCAGACTAAGTCAGTTACATTTTCAATAAGGTATTTGTTAACTAAGGTGAAATAATCGGAGATGAAAATTATTTTTAAGTTAATCTCGATTTTTCTATGCTATTTCTAAATTATTAAATAATAAAATGTATTAATAAATTTAACAAAAATAGTTTCAATCATTCTAGTGTACAAATTGTTTTTAAAAAGATTTCCAATAATAATCACTCTAATTATATTAAATTATATTTTACTATTCCTCTTTTGATTGTACCTTCTACGTATCCTTTATAAATATCTGGAAGGTGATCTTTAAAATTATAAGGCTGAAATTTTAAGAAGAACATATCTAAACTACAAAATGAATTAGTTAAAATGTTAATTAACATTTAAATTGGGTTATTCCCTATTAAATTCATTCTATCTTCATGCTACAAACATAAAAAACCTTAAGGATTTGAATGAAAATAATGAACTCTTTATTATTGCTCTAAAGCAAAATTGTGTATATTATATATCTCATTGATGATTGCTTTGTCAATTTTCAATAAAGAATATCCATTTGTTATTCCTCCTTCCCAAAATAGTATCAAAGGTCCAGTTCTAGTTCTTCTAATTTAGATCATTAAATCTTATATCTTTTCTCCATCTGTAAATTCTTTGAAACCGCATTTACTTATTTAAAACGACTCCAATATAGCCCTTCCGTAACTAATAATCTTACACTTCACTACATTCTTTTAAACCGAAATATGAGTAAATGATGGAGAAAAACTAAGTTTATAAAATATATTACTATGTTATATAAACAAAAACATCAATAGGAGAAGTTCTTGAGCAATAAAAGCAATACGACTGTAAGTTCTTATGCTTAAAATTTGGTGCAGAACTATGAAAAAGCGATTTATATTTAAAATATCCTAATACTAACAATAGCAATCTTCCAATTATATAATTGTGCAATAAGATTATAATTCTTAGTAATTTATGAAATACAATGTGAAATTCAAGTCTTTGGATTTTTTGAAATATCAAATCATTGAGAATAATTATTTCTACAATCAAAAAGGCAAATAAAGGTAATCTAATAAAAAACATCAACCCATCAAATGTTAACCTTACGATTGATTTTTGAGCTGTTTAAATTGGTATAAAAGGATCCATAGTTTTTATAAAATAAATTATTAAAAATTTATTTTTGCCATTTAGAAATTTTTTCGTCAGTATTTGATGGATTTAAATAAAATTAAATAATTTTTTCAAAATTATATAAAAACTTCAGCTTTCAGTAATCCCAACACATTTATAGGAATTATCTTAATTTATAACAGACTAGAATCTACTAACAGAACAAAATAATTATCAATAATTATAGAATCAGATCTGAAAATAGGTCCATATTTTAGTAATATAAAATCATATTAATATTATTGTATTAGAGAAAATCTACCATCAATTATTTTTTAATATTTTCAATTTTTAAAATGTTTTCAAATTAATTGTGAGTTCTATGCTAACTATTTAATTCTTGCTTTACTAAGGAATTACATAAAAAGATGTTGGTTGGTATATATATTTTATGATATCATTTTTATATTTCTGTCGTGCTTAAATATTGTATGTTACTCTCATAAATTAAATAATGCTTAGTTGTGAAATTTTCATTATAGAATAAAATAAATTACAATTTGGAATTTATTATAGAAGTGAATTTAAGGCTTATTTTCAATTTTAAGATATTTTAGATTGCATATATTTTATTAATTTCTTTAATCAAATGTAAAATAACAAATAATCCATAATAGATTAAACTTTATTGATTTAAGAAATTCATAATTCAAAATTATTAGTATATTAGAAAATACAAATAAAAGTCATAGTCATCTAATATTATATTAAATGACAAGAATATAATAACAATAATACAGAAAATAAAATAGTTTTTATTATAGGTTTTATTATTAATGAGATATAAATAATAATAACAAAAATCTTAAGAATACAAAAATCATGTCTATGTCTATAATTTATTATTAATAGAAATTTCACAGTTATCCTAATTTATCTAACTATATTCTTGGACTAAGTGCCATAAGATCCAGATATGCTGCGTGTTTACCATAGATTGAAGATTTTGCATTCATTATTAAATAATTAATAGGATGCTACGATTATAGTGGCATTAAATGGAAATCTTCATATAATTCTCTAAAAATTAAGAACTCTAAGTAACTGTTTCCATTTTTATTTTGTTTAATGTAAATCTTATTGGTTGGCCCAAGTTTTCTTACAATAACAACAGCCATAGGTAAGTTTAACTAATACGTTTTTTCTGTATTGTGTCTAAGTTCAGAGATTGTTATTGGATTGATAAAAGGCAATCCTTTCATTGCGTCTTTACAAAAGAGCAAGCCTTGATATTCCAATTTTATACGAATAAATGATAGTTTTGATTAAGGTCCATCACTTTCTTCTAAATAAATAGTTATATCTTGACATCTCTCAGTAATATAATAAAGAATATTTAATATTAATTGTTTAAGTTATTTTTAGTCTTGAGTTACTATTTATTTTTTGAGTTTGCTTTTAATTTAGAAAGTAAATTTCTTACTTTAATAAAAATAGGATTAAATTTCAGTTAAAATTTCTTCAAAAAATTTAATCAAATTAAAGTTTTAAATGACAGTTCTTTGGAAGGAAGAGTTTAAATTGAAATAGTCTTTGATATTTTAAAAATCATTGTATGCTTTTGCAATCTTACTTTAGACTTTTTTGTAAATTTATATATTCTTATTGTAAGGTTTTATCTTTTAGTATTTATGCAAAGCAACTAAAAAGACAAGACTCATTTTAATTTAAGTAGAAAATATTTGATCAATAGTTTCTAATGCTTATTAATATAATTTGTATCTTAATTTGAGTTCTTCTATGAATACGTCTTTTTTGTTTTGAGAAATCAAGATAATTGCACTTGGCAATTCATCGTAGTATTTAAGTATTTGAATATTATAATTTTCTTAATTAAGGACTCCTTATAATTTGATGACTGTATCAGATGAAGGTTATTTCATTTATTCTTTGAGTTTCTCTGGACAAGTCATAAAATAATATAATAATTTTTCTAAAGTCATTTTTGCATCTTAATTTATTCCTTCTTAAGATAAATAATTTGTTTATGTTTCTTGATCTCTTATTAAAACTCTCATATTTCTAATTTATGTAATAAATTATTATTGATCTTCAAAATTTATAGTTTCTTCCTAATTTCCTGGTTAGAGTAATATTTAATTAGAATCCCTGAAGTAGGATATCATGTAAGATGTGATACCACAAAAGTTGACCATTTATTTTTCAGCTTTTTAATGCTTTATTTAATTAAGGTAGTCCTAGCGTTAGATTTTTTCTATTTTATAAAGTTAAAACACAATAAGAAAAAGAAAAAATATATATTAAGTAATTTATTTCCATAATTCTTCTGTATTGGATTTAAAGATTTGTATCATAACATATATAGAACAAAGGATGAAGGTTTTTTAAAGAAAACTTCCTAAATAAATTACTAATCATAGATAAAAAGACATTTACATGATATTGTAATAAGTGCCAACATGTAACCATCTAAGTAACTAGGGTTAAAAGTATTATCAAAGTAGACACTCTACAACACTCTAAAATAATTGAACAACGTCACACTCACCAAAACAATATTTAGGAAGTAAGACTTTTGTTTTCTATTCAAATCCATTCTTATTGATATTAACAAAATAACTAAAACAAAGCAGCTAATGGTTAATGCAATCCATTAATGTCTTAAAGCACTTACAATAAGGAATAGCAAAAGCAATATAAAAATAATAATCTATTGTATTTTTTGAAATTGTTGAAGTGAAAGTTTTTTCGTTCTCTGATACTTAGATTCCATTAATTTATCTTTGAACTCTAAGGAATAATTGTTCATGAGCTTTAATTGTTTTTGTTTTAAATGTTATATAAATATAATTTAATCTAATATTTTAATGATTGATGAGCCCATATTACTTTCATTAATTTTTTATAGTTTCAACGAGTATTTTAAATTAAATCAACAATGAAATAAAATACACTAGTCTGTCACTTTTAATGATTATTTTAAAGACAAAGAAGAATTAAGTAAATTTGGGAAAAATGATAAATTTTGGTATTAACTCTTAAAATGAAGAAGAATTAATTAATTTATAAATATATTTAAGACTTATATATGTGAAAATGATAATTTTGGTTTGAATAGAAGCAACTCAAAAAGTAGAATGGATCTAATTCTTATAATGGTAGTATGTTGAAAATGAAAAATTAATTTAAAATAATATTAATTATATTTTATAATGCATAGATTTACATTGTCATTCTTGAATAAGGATGTTGAGTAATAATATTAATCAATGAATAAGAAGCAATCTATAGAATTTTAATAATAGTAAAAATGGATTTTTATCGTAATGGGACTTTACTTTATTATAATAAAAATAATGGAATAAGAGTGGATTAGTTTAGGATTTATAATATTTATTTGGTTAATCGTCATATTTAGTTATAAGTTTATAGCTCAACGACATACACTATATGATTTCTTTCTGACATTTGTAGTTGTTAGTTATAACTTATATTTTCCAATTACCAAATACCTCAAATTAACTACAGGAGAAAACTTTTATGTAGATGGCTACTTTATATCAGTGGGCACTTTTGGGTAAATGCAAATATTAATATTTTAGTGTGATTAACATATTTAGTTTTCGTTATAAAACTGTAATTATCGCCATAATTTTTACATCTTTAGTGAGCTTGAGTATGATTTCTGAAGCAGACTTTTGGAATTAAGTTATAAAATCGGCAATCTTTACATCTCTTTATTTGTAACATTTATATTGTTCAGAAAGGCACAAGAAATATAGCTTTCTCAACCATATGAAAAGAACAACTACACTAAAGGGTATATATGATTTAACAAATATTTAAACATTTGTAATTCATTATAAAGCGGAAACTAAAAAAATTGAATTAGTATAGAAGGATGATATGCATGAAATACAGAAGTAAATTTTGGATGGTTTTGATGATTATTTAAATAATATGAAAATTCAATAATCTAGAAGTTCAGGAAAATTCGCATCAATATTAAATTAAGACCCAATTAATTAATAATCGAGGAAATAAGATTTAAAATCATACTTATTTGAATTATTTCTAAGAGAGTAAAAAGCTCATCATCAAGAATAATTTGAAAGTGATTAAATTGTCGGAGAGGCTATTCATGAGTAGGATTATTATTCGATATAAGTAATGAAATCATTTGATATCTATCCATGTTTTATTTTAATACTTTTAGAAAAGAAAAAAGAGGTTTAACTTGAAGAATTAAATTTAAAGAATAAAATGTTAAAAAAATCATTAGATTAAACATCAATTATATTCAAACATCATGTTCGTATTTCATTGATTTATTTCTAATGGATTTATAAATATGCTAATAAAAAAGAAGAAATTTTATTAATTAATCGATGCTTGCAATCCATTCATGGATAAATTGTAAAAGCAAATAATGACTTTTAAAATATTATTGATTTTAACACTATTAATTCCGATTTTTAATAGACACTCATAAAAAAATTTAACATCATTGATTGTCTTAAAGAAATAACGAGAATCATTAGTTGCTATGATATAAACAAAGAAATCAAATTTAACATAATCGATAAATTGAATTTGTAATAATAGATTATTTAATAAGATGAGAAATAACTTAAGTAATTATTTTATAATTTGTTATTTTTTGTTTCAAATTCTTCACAAACAATAACAATTACTTTAGAACATGATATTCATGGATAACCAAGTAAATCTGTCATTAATATTAAAATTAACTATTAAGGACCTAATTTGAGTAATTAATAGTTATAAGGGTTGTAGATAATCAATCCATAAAATCTTGGAGAGTTACTTCATAATACATAAAGACCATTAGATTTAGAAATACCATAATCATTAATGATCATACGTAAAATTGGTCCATACGATAAAATGCGTCTCTAATAGAATAAAAAGACATAGAATTAATTAGAATTTTATATTTTTTAAGTATTAGAAGAACATTATCATTTAATTCCGATCTATTCTTTACATCCTCTGAATTGTTTAATTATAAGAGAAAAGACTGCATAGAATACTAAAAAATTTACTTCGATATATGAGAAGATGTAGATAAGTCCTCGTATATAACTCTAAAATTATAATGAATTTTGACACACTAAAGTATTCAAAATGGTTTGATTCACTGATTTAAATTAATGGTTTTACATTAATTAATATTTAGAGTATTATATAAATTTAATTTATTATGAATTCTTTGACTTTAAGGTTTAATGATTTAGAAATTGAGAGGCAGTATAAAGTATCTCGATAAATTTTGCTACATTAATCGTTATTTCAACAAAAGATGCTTCTATTGATATTATTGATTTTATAAATTGCAGATAATGCTATAAGTGAATGCTGGATTGAATTAATTTATAATACAATCGGATTAGTAATTATTTTATTAAGTCACTATTTCAGATTATATTTAAAAGAATTTTAAGAACTTTGTATTTTGATTACCATATTGATATACAATATTTAATAACCGATAGATTTAGTGTTAAAAGGGAAATTAAGAAACAATAGCTTTTCAAATGGTTATTTTATTTCTTTAGCCACTCTTGGGTAAAAATAAATTATAATAAAGTGTAATTTCATCCATGGATTTTCTAAAAAAGTTATTGATAGCAATCATAATTTTAATTGTTCATTTAATTTCCAGTATTTAAACTGATTAAACTTGGAGATAATTAATTATTTATATCATTTCAGATGTGATAATAGTATATTATTTTTATATATCTGAAAAAGAATAAAGACTAACATATATAGGAATAAAAAATAAAAATATTATTGAAGAGAATTTTTATAAAGAAATGGATTTATAATCATTTATAGTCCATTACAATAATTAATAAAACTCATTCAATTTGATTGAGTAAAACTAAATTAAAGAAATTAATGATGAAACCTAATTCAATTTTATTTAATTGATAAGAAAAATTAGAGTTATGGTCGGCTATTAAGGTACTCGACTTTCCGAATTTTATTCTTAAGAATAAGTTAATTTATGTAGAAAACTTAATCTTGAACAATTTTTATTTTATCTATTTACTAATGAGGAAAAATTATAACATCTTATATATAACAAACCTAAAACTTAATCTTATTAAATTATTGGGATGATTGATTCCGATGTCAATCATATCAAATTAATTAAAACTTTTGATACAGAACCTTGTGTTATTATTTTAATCAAATAAAACAAAAGGGAAGCATAAAAATAACAAATAAAACTTAAACTAAAAATAAATAATAAACTTATTGATTAAGCTTTTTAAACAGTTTAATAATAATTAAGATTATCACTTATCTATTTGAAATAGTTATTAAACACTTAAATAAATCAATAAATTAAATAATAAAAATTAGATATTAATCTATTACTTAAATTAATAAATAGTAAAGCAATCAAAGTATATAATGATTTAAATAATATTGCAGATTTTCATGATATCAATGGAAAATTTAACAAAGTAGAGTAAACTTAATTCAATATTGAAAAAACAATCTAAGAATGTGTTATGATAATTAAATATTATAATGGCAAATAATAGATAGTACTAAATTTTAATTCGAAACTTAAGTCCAAATGGGTCTATTCTGATTAGAAAAAAATTAAACAATTGATTTTAAACTTACTTTTTTTTCTTTGTAAAACCTGTTTGAATATATAAATCAATTTAATTGAAGATAATAACGAAGAAAATAACATTAATGAAACTATCTTATTAGTAGATATCCAGTTTCAAGGTCTTGCACTTACTAAAGACAAGCTTGATAACTTACCCATTATAAATCCCCAAAATATAGAAGAATTAAAACATAACAATAGCAAATAATTAGAGCTTGAAATGCCTATTGCCTTAATGATAGTTCGACAACTTGGTCCTTTTAATTAAATAAAATTTAAATAAGGAACAAGAAATCAAATCAATTTTATTAAATTTTATATATTTTAAGAGCTTTAAGAGTTTAATTTGGTACCTATCGTATCATTTCATCCTAAACAATATTTAATTACTAATCAAAAATTTATTAAAAAGCAATCTTAAACTTACAAAATATTAGATTTGCCTAATAAGACTATAGAAATTTAAATGAATACTGTTAGAAACTTAAATGATAAAATGATTACTAGATTCTGATATATTTATTTTATAAATTAATTGTTACAAAATGTTTTTGATTTTATCACAAGATGATCATCCACTTTATGAGAAAAGATTTCCCTTAAAAAAAACATCATTGGGAAGCTAATAACTTTTAAACGCATAATTTATACTACATGCATCTTTAGATGTCTTTGAGGAAAAATATAAATCATCTAAAGAATTGTAAAACTTTATTTTATTTTAGATTTTTAAAGGAATTAGAATAGAAATAGGATTATAAAATCTTTGGATATGTAACACCTTCAAATATAAGATTTTTAATTTTGACTGATTAAGAAGAGGAGAAAGTTAAGGGTTTTTGTTAGTTGGCTCATGAGCATTTGATTAAAGTATTGATGAATCCGCTTTACCAATTAGGATCACCAATAACTTCTCCTAATTTTGATTATTTAATTTAGTAGTTGCTTTAAAACAAATTAAATTAATGAATTACATAATTTTTATAAGCAATAATCCATATTAATATAAGAATTAAGATAAAAAAAACAAAAATAACATGTTAAGTTTCAATAAAACTTAACACAATAAATTTTAACCTTATAAATTAGGCATCATTTTAAATAAGATCGAATATATCTTATAACAATTCATATTCTGTTTCTTCATATAATTCATTGCTGTTAAAATCCACTATCCATTTAAATGATTGAATGGATACAAACAAAATAATTAAGCTGGATATAACAAAATAAACATCCTGTTTTAATAATAAGAATATACTCTCTTAAATTTTGAATAACTGTTAAAATAATATAATATTAATATTTTAAGAAATTCTTAATATTTCCAATAATATCAAAAAATTTGTAAAACTAACAGAAACTCCCTCTTAAAGAACTATATTATCTTTTATGATTAGATACTCGTTTTAATAAGTGCCAGCATTTTTGAGCAATCTTGAAAAAAAGAAATTTAGGCTTACTAACTAAAACCTAATTATTAATCAAATTTAATATTGTGAGTAGAATTTAATCCAAATAGTACATCTCTTATTCTAATGATCAATTTCTAGGAATAAATAAAATGAATAAATAAAATAGCTTTTTACTAGTGTTATATAATAAAACTCAACGCTATCTTTCTTTCATTTTTTTTGAAACTATTATAAAACCAATGCGTCTTATTTTATGTTTAATTTTTCTTAATCAAAAATTTGTTTAGTCTCTTTATAATCATCAATTCCTAAATATAAATACCTAATTTACCTAAGTAAATAACAGTTATCATTATCATAAATAATAAAGATTTCGAATAGATATTGCCAATAGATTATCACCATTGTTGTGAAATAAATATACTTTAATTTCTACTTTATGTATCAAAAATATAATTTTTACTTAAAATTTATTTTTAACTTCATCTACATTTAAATTTTGATTTTGTATAAATTAATAAAATTTTATTTGATTGAAAGCTTTGTCAATGTCATAAGTTGAATCGTATAAAAGTTTTCACAGGATTTATAGGAAATTAGAGTTGTTAAAAATTAACAATAAATTCCAGTTAAATCTGATTTTAAGCTTTTCAAAGATATTTCTTCATCTAGTATCTAATAGAAAATAACGAAGATAACTAGATTGATGAATTATTACGATTTCAAATATAGGATGAATTGGAACTTTTTAGCAGTAATAAATATATGATTTCTTGCATTATTCATAAATCCTACATAGAACAATTCAATTTTACTTATACTTAAGATTTTATTTTAAATGATAGTATAATCTATTTATGAATATTGCTACATTCTTAATTCAGAAAAGAAAAAAAAATGTTAGGACTCAAAAATTAAATATCTAATTATGTTATTTAATTTTATCATATAAAAATGAAATTTGCAAAATTATTATTGAATGCTATGATACCTGAATGGATTAAGTTATACTTAAACTATAAGTTATTAAAAACTTAATTGTCTAGTTCAGTTTATATAAAGAAAAAAATAAAATTGCTAAAAACTAAATACAAAACAAAAAAAAAGCTTTATAAATAAGAGAAGGATAAATTATTGGAAAATGAGTTAGTTTCAAATAAAATTAAAGCTGATCTTAATGGATTTTGTCTAACAATCAAGGATGATTTAATTAAGATTTAATCCTTCATCATTTGGAAATATCAGGATATCCAAAAGAAAAATACTAAAGTTTAAGAGTAAGTTAAAATTATGAGAAAATAATTGGAATTCATAGATTTGAAAAAGTATTTAGGTGATGATGTTGAATTTAAAAAACAAATGGAAGAGTATAAAAAAAAAAAATATATTCTTAAACAAACTATTTATCAATTCTATATTGAAATTTTACAATATCAAAGTTTTGTAGCTAGTAATCATGAAGGTCTAATTAAAATATTAAAGAAATATAAAAAATGGTCAATTGCGCAATTTAGAGATAAATAATTTGAAAGTACTGTCCTTAGTGAAATTATGAACGAGATTTTAGTTCTGAAGAAAGTTCCTGATAAATGTACTTAATTATTAGGCAAAACTGAAAGGCTGTTGCTTAATAATTTTTATACTCTTAATCCTAAAAAGGGAAGGTATAATCTTAGGAAGTATTAATAGTAAAAAACTGTTAAGGGTGAAATTTTATTTAAATTTGGTTTGTTTATAGGTTTAGCTCTAGTTTTATTAACGTTTATATTTTTGTTAAGGATTGACGGATATATTGATCCAGATAATGATTTAAATGAGCATAGTGTTTTTTAAAAGATGTTTCCTTGTTTCAGAGGATTGGCTTTATTTATAATATATTATTGGTACTTAGCATTGGATTTATGGGGTTGGACTCATTTCAGAATAAACTATAAAATTTACTTAGGTTTCAATCATCATTTTTCAACTGTTGTTGAAGTATTTAAACGTGTTAGTTATTTCTCAACCATGTTTTTAGTATCCTTTGTACTTTATAGTTTGTAAGCTGAAAATATAGATCCATTTTAATATTAAGAATCTTATACTAAGTATATTCCTTTAGTATTATGGTGTATTTTATTGTTATATATATTTTTTCCATTTACGACTATTCTAAATGGACCAGGTAGAGTTTGGCTATATAAAATTTTGGCTGGTGCAATATATGGACATTTTATAAAATACGAATCAAGATTTACATTTTGTTTAGATCAATTTGTATCTATGGCTATACCTTTAAGAGACCTTGATTACACAATATGTTATTATAAGACACTTGTATCTATAATTATTAAATATTATTTAGTGGACAACAGGAGAGATACATGATAATGAATGTTTTTATTCAAATAGATTGACAGGAGCTTTGATACCAATAATACCACTCTCTATGAAAACTATACATTATTTGACAAGAGCAAGAGATAAAGGAAAGTTTTGGTAAACAGATGAGATGTGGAATTTCTTTAAAACTCTTTTAGCAACTTGGGTAGCAACTTTATCGTTTTTAGCTAATAAACATGATTTATTTAGAATTATTTGGATTCCATTTGCTGCAATTTGTTCTTTATTTTAATTTTGGTGGGATTTAAAAAAAGATTGGTTATTTTTTGAAGAAGGATCTAATGTTAGATTTTTAAGGAATGATTTGGGTTATAATCATCCAGGTATTTATTATTTTATTGGAATATCAAACTTCTTTTTAAGATTGACATGGATTCTATCAGTATCACCAAATATGTACTCATATTTGAATATATCCAATAAAGAAGTTTTCATTTTCATCATTGGATTTTTAGAAATGACAAGAAGTAACATTGAATTTTATTAATTTAGGATTGATTAATAATTTTATTAAAATCGAAAAGGAATATATAACTAATTTGAGATCTCTCAAAACAACTAGAGATTTGGTTTATCCATTTCCAAGTAAGGATAAAAGTAATCTTTAAATGTATTTTTAAATAATAATTTTAAGCATTTCTTAAAGATTAACCATTTCAGTATTGAATCTAAATGAATAAGACAAATAAGATGAAGAATTAATACAATTGTTTAGAGCTACCACTAATTTATTAGAAAAGAGTGATCTAAATAAAAGTGATAATTTATTTCAAGAGTTTTAACCTGATATGGGCATTTTAGAAAGAGCTAAGAAATAAGAGAAATTTTAAGTATCATAAATAAAGAGGATAAAATTAGAAAACAAAAATTTTAAGAAATCACTATCAAATTGAAAGTTTTTCAGCAGTATTTCAAATTTGTATTTATATAATATATATATAAAAATATATATGTATACTAAATATTTCATAAAATTTAAATACTGTTTTAACAAGAATCCAAGCGTAATTCTGTTGAGAAAGAGTTCATCATTAATGAGTCTTGTTGTGTGATAATCTTATCAATAGGTTTTAATGATACAATTGGCATTAATAGAAAATCTTCTTTAAGTTATTTAAACAAGAAAAATTCAAGATAATTTGAACTTCTTTTCTATTAAATAATTTTAAGTTTATCAAATGGTCCCAATCTTCTTATTAACATCAAAGAAACAGCTAATTCTAATTCCAAAGGAACTTAACTATTATGCTTTAACTCTGTCAATGATTAAGGATTCAAAATAGGTAGATTTTACAATTATTATTTTGTTTTAGTTGGATGTTAATATAATATTTTTATTTTTATAATTGGCTATTAAAGTAATTTTGACTGAACTTCATCTAATTCAATTATAACTGTTTAAGATGATTACGAGGTGTAAAATATTAAATTTAAAAATAACAATTTAACATATTTAAAATCTGATACAATATAATTATTGCCTAAATTATTTTTTATTTCAAAAAATAATAAATTAGCCAAAGAGTCTCGTTATGAGTGATAATATCCATTGCATATAGTAATTGCTTCCTTTAAGAGCGATTAAATATCAAATTATTTTAGTTTTGGCTAGATAGTCTAAATTTAATTGAAATTTTCTAAATTAAGAAAATCAGTGTATCCTTTAATTAAACAATTTGAAATTGTCTTTAATAATGAGTTAATAACTTTGATATCAGATTATTTGTTGGCATAATTTTTAATCCATTTGAAATAGATTATAGATTTCTTAATCTATTAATCAAAAATTTTTGACAAATAATTGAATTACTTTTAGTTGTTTCGCATTCTAAATTTAAGTTCTTCTTCTTAAGTTTCTGATTTACTTTCTTTCATTAAAATTACCATTAAAGGTTAAACATCTATACATAAGTATACACAAAGAGTATAAACTTATTGTTTATAGAATCCGTATAAAACATATTCTTTTTTATGTCTTATTGGAGTATCAAGATTATAATGTTAATTTTCAACAGTTAAATTTAAAAGTAGTTGCTTTAAAGTTTATCTATTTGGAGAGAAAGCATTTTCCATATTTATGACTTCAGTAATTTTACTCTTTTAACTTTTCATTGACAAATACATAGAGGATGCTAATTTATTGAATTCATCTTAATCTTCCTTTTTGATATTGGTCTTATTATTCTTTTGAATTAGAATTAAAGATTTTCTTTCGTCATACTATATTGAATAGCTTAAAATATCATTAAATTTTGTAATTTTATTGAGTTGTTATTATAATTTTTTGTATTCAATGAATTAAATTCTTATTAATTTCTCGAAATGATATGTAAATTATAAGAAAAATATCGCATACATCAAATATCTGAAATATGTCTCCAAATGCATTTATTCTTTATCTATTCCAAATATTAAATGTAGAGCTACTATGATCATTATCATAGCTGTTCTTTCTGGAAAGTTTAGAAGTGGCAATGAACTATTAAAATATTATGCATTATTTAATACCTTATACATGATAAAGATATAAAAAATCCTTCGGCATAATGTGTTTCAACTTAATTTAAGTATTTCTCCATCGCAAGATAGGTGTTATAAATAATCAAAAATAATATTATCACAACTTTGTAAATGATTTGATATTTTCTCTTAAATTTAATGGATATCAATATAAGTATTAATGTACATATGTTTATGGTTGATATTATCCAATTTTTGGTTACTAGACTGTTAACTATTGATATAATATTTATCAATCCAAAAATCCATTTTTAATGTGAAACAATTAAATTGAGAAAGCATTGTTTTGAATCTCTAAAATCTTTTTCTAATTTGGATACTTTGAAATTAAGAGTAAAAGCATTCATAATCTTAATTATTAAATAATTAATATTCTTAATCCTTAGACTAATTTAAAGTGATTTTATAAAATATTAATAATTAGCCATTGCATATATTTTTAGATTGTATTAAAATATTAGGAAATAATTTTTGATTTTAAATACATTCTAATAATAATATACAATGCACTAATTTATCTTCGTACTCATTTTCAAAGCAACTTTTTAAAAAATGGATTAATAAAATCATATAAACTAATTTTAGTATTGTTTATAAGTTTTTATCTTGATAAGATGTGATTGAATAATTAAATCAGTAATATTTTAGGTGATTACTATTAGATTTCATGAATTAATTAATATTAAATTTTTTATGTATTTTTGAGTATATAATAATTTTACTGAATTGATGAAATCGTATTAGATTGAATTATATGTAAAAAATAAACAATTATAAGCTAAATACAAGATAATTTTGTGTTAGCCTCAATTTTAATAAATATAAATATTTGGGATTGTTTTAATTTGTTACTTATAGTTTACAATTTTGAAATACAAAAAATAATAATAAATGGAATAATTTTAATTAGCATCAGCAATATTTTTGAAGGAATTTATGAGATTAGTTGATTTAAAGTAGATAAATTCAGAAAGTATAGATGATTATATTGAATAATTAAGAACTCAATTATTATAAATTTAATAATAATAATAATAAAATGGAATGATAAAAGACGAGTAAAATAATAATCCTTTATTCTAATTTTCCGACTTTGAATATCCAAGAAAATAAAAAATAAAGAAAAAGTAAAAGTAGACAAAAAAATAAAAGAATGACTGTTCAAAGTGTTTCTATTGTTCAAAATGCGGCAAAAAATTTAATCATCATTCAAGTTTATCAAGACATAAGAAAAATCAACATAAAAACATTAAATAAGACATGACAGATGAGAAACAACTTCAAACACAATAACAAGAAGTTATAATAAATTTAACAGATCTAGAAATTTGAATTTGATAATTGATTGTTAAAATATATAATAAGTAGATGAACTATTATTTTTTTCTACCTCATTTATACATAATATTAATTAACATAGAATAGTTTTAATGTAATTTAATCATTCATAGAAAGATAATGAAGACATTCAAGTAGATCATTAAGTAAATACGTTCGATCTTGATCATATACCTCCAAATTTTGAATGGGCTATTTTACAATAAGTAATTCATTAATTATGAATGAGAACGCAAGTTCAGTTGGTAAAAACATTTAAGGAGAAGAAATGAAAAATGACAACAAGATTCAAGTTGTCAAAAAAGATTTAGATAATATTTATACAAGTGATCATTGTGATTTAAATTACATCACATAATCATCATTAGCAAATAAATGATTGGATTCTTCATTATTGAATCTCTAATAGATGTTGAATTTAGTTTCAATCTTCCTAATTATAATTTTGCTTTAATATATTAGAATTCAATAGAGAACAATAATAAGAGATTGAGATTTTCACACCACTACTCCTTCTGATTTGGAGTGAAATTAGTTCATATTCCCTCAGAAAATAATTATTAGATCAAAGATAGACTTATCAATTTACTTAATGATTTCTTGGATAAATTTAAGATTCAAATTTACATTGTAATTAGATGTGCCTTATGACCTAAAAGTATTATAGTATAATATTAAATATTTGAAGTAGAAGGCTAAAAGAAAGAACCCTAAATTAGAATTTAAGATTTCTCCAAGAATTCATTCAATAACATTTTGTTACAATATATCTAAATTATAAGAGTTAAATCGTGTAAAGGAATCATTATCGAAGGAAAAATAACAACATCTTAGAAAAATGTATAGAACTACAGCCCAGAAGATTAGTTATTTTAGAAAATAGATTACAGATTATGTAGATAATGAACTCAATTAAATTGAAAAGAAGATAAAAAAAGACTAAATAATAAATAAATTTAGTATTTTGATTCATTTCATGATCCTAAT